>SKCR01011558.1:0-88051 GCA_019454045.1 Zanthoxylum bungeanum | reverse complement strand
TTGTGAGTGTTTTCTAAGTGTTTCTACTAGATTTGGCATTTAATATAAAGATTTTGAGTTAAAATATGTTGGTAATATTCCCACATCAAATATTTGTAAAAATGCATGACATTATTTTGGTATAAGTGTAATATCCTCGAGTTTTTCGGAACACTATTAGAATGTTTCGGAATTAAAAATAAGGATTTGGAACGGTATGATAATCGAAAATCGGAGTTTATGTCTTGGGAAATAGTTCGGTATATTTTAAAGTGAAGTTGGTCGTGTTGGAAAACGTGTGATTTCGAGAACCGGTTACGCGATTTCTGATTTTATCATTCTACTACGCGTAAAATTTTCTTGTATCGATTATATAGATAGTAAACGAACTCCGATTGAGCATATTCTTAAACTATCAGACTCTTTTTCCGAGACGAACAACTTTCGTGTTGAACGCTTTTCGAAATTTGCATCAGAAGAGCTTCAAAAATATGAAATTTCGAGAAAATTTCATGGCAGGGGCCTGAATGCAATTTATGGGGGTCAGAATGTAAATTTTCGAAATATTTCTATAATTACCCTGGAGTTTCTTTTATTTGCGAAAATTGCATAATCTCCCAAACACCCCCACATACCCCTTGTCTCCAAACTAACGTTTATGCTTGACCAGTCGTGCCGGTGGCCAAACGGCCGACGCCGGTCACGCCGGCCACCCCTTAATCTTGTGGTGGCCGGCGACAGCCCCTAGGTAGCCGGAAAATAGTGACAATGACAGAGAAACGTGCGGGATTGAGTATCCCGATCCCGGCTCGTCGCTTCATTTCATGGCCCGAGCCACCCACCAAATTGAAGTACGCGGAGAGTACTACAAGGTTGCAGTGTCAGTTTTGCAGAATGGTGCTTGGATTCTCGTGAATCGAGAGAAGAAGATTCGAATGAATAGTGACCCATGATGAACAGTAGCTCCGATCGAAATTCCGACGATTCCAGTGCGTTCATGGGATCGTTTGGAGTCCGTATATAGCCTCAAACTCTCGGTAAGACCTCCCGGTAAAAAAAAAACTCGCTAATTTCAAGTTTGTCGCTAAACATACAGATATTTCCAGTAGCTTCGTAGATTAAATTATTGATATGAATTGAATTGTTTGTGTATTAGTATATAATTGAATATGAGAATTTGGTAGAATCCGAGTGAAAACGAAACGCATTAGATCGATCCGATCGATTATGTCTGTTTTTGGTAAAAGTGGATTTTCCATGTATTAATATATTTTTGATTGTAATGCTGGATATGAGTCATATGTGATGATTAGATAGCGTTTAGATAAATCCGGGTAGGTTCGGAGGGTTCAGGACCCTTACGTAGCGTTTGCGGAAATTTTTTCGGAAGATTTTCCAACAAAGCATAAACCGAGAATTTAGGTGAACTAATGGCTTGAAATTATTTGTAATTTTGTTTCAAGACAATTGGAAATGAAAATGTTCAAACAGACTTAATTTGATTGTTCAGGAAAGATTCGGGATTTTATCGTAGTTAAGTGGAGAATACCGTAAATTACGATTCTGATAGTTTTTCGCCATTTGTTTTGACATATGTGACTAAGACCTGGAGTGCTCGCGAAGCCAGGTAAAAACTCATGCGATGAGAACTTAAGTTAGTGAATTCATATTTTGATTATATTTATATATATATGTATAGAAATGACTGACATGTTTAGGATAAGAAGAAGATAGTTAAGAGATGGTCTTGAGAACAAAGTTCAAGATTATGTATAGATAAGCTAAGCGATCGACCCTCCCACGGGTATGGATGTCTATGTTATTGCCATGAGATGAATTGAAATATTTGATAGGCCTAATATCTAAGTGTATGTATGAATGTACGTAAGGATACGAACCTGTAAAAGTATGATTACATGTATGTAAGTGAATATGTAAATGTATGAGTATATAAACGTGTATTCACATATGTATATATATGATGTTAAGACATATATAGGTTGGGTATACGAAATCGATAAATGGAATAAATCATGGTTTCTAATTTGGTATAAGCTAAGCTCTAGTACGTGTGTGATGGGATATGTTTATGAATGGATGCCTCCGATAAGAATTTTAGAAATAAAGTGTATTTGATTGATAAGTTAAATATATGAAAATTGTTAAAGGCTACAATATCAGAATTTGAAGTGATATGTGTGTTCATATGTTTAATGTATATATGTATTATACTGATTGATAAACATGTTTGACATATATGTGTTGTGTATGTGAGATTGTCTCCATGATATGTGTGCACGTGTGTATGTTAATTGGTTGATAATCTCGTGTTGTAGTAGTCGGGCTGGTTAGGAATCCGTTCGAACGGTAATGCCTATCAAAAAATAAGTATAAGGAAATACTTGTCATAAATGGTTATAGATAAAAAGAATGTCTTGATTACTTTGATACATATTCACCAATGACTTGTATCACTTAAATGAGAATGCTTATTGAAATACATCAAATGGATGTGAAGACGACATTCTTAAATGGTGAATTGGATGAAGAAATTTACATGGAACAACCAAAAGATTTTAATATTCCTGGACAAGAACACAATTTGTGCAAACTTGTAAAATTCTTCTATGGATTAAAACAAACACCTAAACAATGATATGAAAAATTTGACAAAGAAATGTTGTCAAGTGGGTCAAAATCAATGAGTGTGATATATGTGTACACGGAATTAACTCAAAAATGGTATGTCATTGTGTGTCTTTACGTAAACGATATACTGATAATTAGTAGTAATCATGAGATGATTCAATCTACTAAGAAAATATTGACCAACAAATTTGATATGAAAGATTTAGGAGTAGTTGATGTGATCTTAAGAATTAAGATTTCTAAAACATCAGGAGATATATATTATCTCAGGCTCATATGATGGTGAAATCATTTTTTATTTTCTGTGAAATTTAGTAAAGAATATTTATTTAAATCGGTGTGCAGAGAAAATAAGGAATTTAAATTAAGGGTTATTTTAGTATTTGGAAAAGTGTGCAAAGTAAAATTTGATTTTTTTTTTTTTTTAAATTTTTTTTTATTAAATGAGTGTACAAAAAAAAAAGAGTATTATAAGTATATTTTAGAGTGTAAATATCCTTGTCCAAAAAAATAAACAATTGATAACAAATTTTTCCATAAATAACTGATGGTACAAAATGAAAAAATGTAATTAAGTTTTTATATGGTATGAAATAAATTAGGTGTGAAAGGTGGTTTTTGAAGTAAAGTTTAAATCATTCATTAAACTAAACAATAAATAATTGTAGCTCAATCGTATTCAGTGATTTTTAACTTAAATTAGGCATTAAACGAAAAAAAACTTGGCATTTAAGTAAATCACTGAAATTAAATCATATTAAAACATTAAGCACTAAAAACCAACATGAGCTTAAATCATATTAAAACATTAAGCACTAAAAACCAACATGAGCTTATAGATATACATACATGCATGTATGCATATGTATATATATATATAAAAATTTCCAATCACACACCACACACAATAACCTCTTAGCCATGGGAGAAGTTGATGAAGCTTTCATTCAAGCCCTAGAGCACAGGCCTAAACTCTCCGTAACCGAAGCCGAAGGCATACCCTTAATCGATCTCTCAGCTTTGAACACCAAAAACCCTAGCACCGTTGATGAACTAGTTGTCGAGATAGGAAATGCATGCAAGAATTGGGGTTTCTTCCAAGTGATCAACCATGGCGTGCCCTTTGAAAAGCGTCAGAGGTTAGAAAATTTGTCAAGAAAATTTTTCGAGCAACCATTGGAAGAGAAAAAGAAGGTGAGGAGGGATGAGAAGAATCCAACTGGGTATTATGATACTGAGCATACCAAAAATGTTAGAGATTGGAAAGAAGTATTTGATTTTTTTGTGAGAGCCCTTGTTTGATGGCAGCATCTCATGATCCCGAGGACAATGAAGTAGCTGAATCTTATAATCAATGGCCTGATCATCCTCATGATTTAAGGTATAATGTTATATATTTCTTTTGCATCATTTTGATCTTTTATTTTATTTTATTTTTGTTATTTTATTTGAAACCATATAATCATATAGTTGTAATTGTTTCAATTTTAATTAAAGAATAAGATTTAGAGGAAACATAACAATTTGGTCAGAATCATAGAACATAATTCTTCTTTAAAAAAAAAAAATTAAAAAGTTATAGAAACTTTTATTGAGTTTGGTATGTAATTAAAACGCTGCTATGAGTAGTAAAAATATTCTGAAATTAATATTAGGGGAAACATTAACAACATATAGATCCCTTAATTGTACATTTTCTCAAAGAATGATAATTAGTTATGGGTCAATTTTATAATTTGCAGCTCTGAAGATGGAGATGTTACTACTTGTAATCTTTTAGAGCCGACCATATTCTTTGATGCAAAAGATTCAATAATAGTACTTATATTTTAGTATATTCTCAATAATGCCCCACTACGTCTTGTAGAAAAAAAAAATTTATTTTTGACTATGATTGATCAGGGATGCATGTGAAGAATATGCTAAAGAAGTGGAAAAACTTGCATACAAATTGATGGAACTTATTGCCCTGAGTCTTGGACTCCCAGCAAACATATTCAACAACTTCTTCAAAGATCAAACCACCTTTATTAGACTTAATCACTACCCACCGTGCCCTGCCCCGCACCTAGCTCTCGGCATCGGTCGACATAAGGATGCCGACGCCCTTACTGTCCTTGCTCAAGATGACGTTGGAGGTCTTGAAGTGAAGAGAAAATCAGACGGAGAATGGGTTCGCGTCAAACCCACTCCTAACGCTTATATCATTAATGTCGGTGATATTATTCAGGTAATAAATTAAATTTTTGGATATATCAATTAATAAGTAATATGGTATCAAAATAAAGATTTAGTGTTCAATACAATTTTGGACTCACTAGATCCATATGATTGTGCAGGTTTGGAGCAATGACGCTTATGAGAGTGTGGAGCATAGGGCTATGGTGAATTACGAGAAGGAAAGATTTTCAATTCCATTTTTATTCAATCCATCACACTACACAATGGTGAAACCATTAGATGAGCTTACAAATGATCAAAATCCTGCTAAATATAGACCGTATAGTTGGGGAAAATTTTTCACCACTAGAAAGCTCAGTAATTTCAAGAAGCTTGATGTTGAGAACCTCAAATCTATCATTTCAAGGTACAAGATTAAGCCAATAAGCTGGACGAAGCACTCTCTATTGACAAGTAATAAATGTTAAATGTGCTTTGTGATTAAACATATTTAGTGTTTTTCATATATGAATTAAAACCTATATGTATTTTATGTGATGGGATCGTCGGAATAATGGAATTGCAATATTGTCCTCTCTAATTAAGTTTGTGTTATATTATTTATGTATTATAAGCAAACAGCTATATTGTCATATGCTTTCTGGTTCTGGGAAATCAATCCAATGAATCTTGCTAATACAATACTGTGTCTATTTGTCTTCAATTCTTCATTATTTTAAAATGCTGAAGTATGTTAAAATAGTTAGGTAAATAAAAATTAATACTTTTTTTTTTGTAAATATTGGAATCCTACCGCCAAACCACTTGACCCGAGCTTAAGTGGAGCTGGTAAAATCTTCGGCTGCTCCATGCTCTTATAAGAAATGCCAAACACTACAAGAAAACAGTGAAATAGAGACGGAATATCCGTCGCTAATCCGTCGCTACTGGACAGTTAGCGACGGAATAGAGACGGACAAATTCCGTCACTATTTTATTGTCGCAAAAATATAGCGACGGAAATATATCGTCAGTCGCTAAAATTTGCGACGGAATTTTTTTCTGTCTCTAATAGCGACAAAAAATGTTTCGTCGCTATTTAGAGACGGAAAGTCCGTCTCTAATACCGTTTCTAATTTCCTAGGAATTCTTTTTTTTGATAAAATTATTATTTTTAAATTTTTTAAGAAATTATTTTATTTTAAATAATATTATTAATATTAGTACGTAAAATTATAAATAAAAATATTAATTACTTAAATTATTAAATAAACACAACAAATAGTAAAATAAAACTTTTATTATATAATATATAAAAAAGTACAACATAAAAAAAAATACATCAAATTCACTGGAAAACTGCCACATTCATTATCTACATAATGAAGAGAACGTTTGATGTTTAATCCAGAGAACGTTTTGAGCTTCATAACAATAACAGCTCCCACTGAAACACTTTGCTTGAATGCTTGAGCTTGATCAAATGCAGCTTGACCAATACTGCTATCCATAACAAATATAACAAGATCCAGTTTCTGGTTCATCAGAAATGTAAAAGCGAAAACAGAGAAATATTAGCACCTATTATCAACCATTGTCTACATAATAGGACATGTAAAATCAGAAAAAACTCAATACCGTTGCTTCAGAAACTTGATGCATTTCTTCAAAAAGAGCAGCTTCCTGTTTATGGCGACTACTGGTATCAACAATTATAAGATCACAGTTTTCCTTTTTAAATGTTTCCACACCTTCCACTTCAATTCTCACAGGATCTGACTCTGTATAGCTGGACGTTAAAGCCACAATCTTATTTTAATTGAAAAGTATGATAAGACAGTCAATGCTCAAATCTACAGTTTATATCATAACTAGGTACACGGATTTACAAAAGCAGATCAAACATAAGCAGATCATACTTAAACATCCAAGAACATCATTTATACATATTGGCACTGCAGGTAAAATGTTTCCCCCAACTCAGCCAAGAGATAGCCACACTAATTTAAGCAACTTTCATGCACATAAATTAATCATAACTTGGATTTTTCCAGCCACTCCAATTTGATGACAGCTAAAAGCAATAAGACTAGATTGGGCAGCTATAATTTAAACAAAGAACTTTAAAGGACAAAATTTCGTTCCTCTTCTTTACAAAAATTAGAGACAATCACCTCCAATTCTTATCAAATCCAATCCCATAAATATACCCTACATCTCCTCTATCTTCATAACAGCACCTTCTAATGGTTCTGTCTTTGTCATTCAGGGGGAAAAAAGCATTCAGATTAATCAATCTTAAACTATAAACTATAGATTGCATTTCCTTGGCACCACCAAATCACAAATTCAGTGTATTTATTAACCCTACAATACTCTCAGCTATTTCCACCTCCAATTCTAATTGTAATTGATCGGTAACTCAACTCAATAACTTCTGTAAATCAAACTTGGCCTCCAAAATTTCATATTTTTTAAGAAGTTTTCTTAATTACTTTATTTAACCAAAAAAAAGTTATTTCCCTCAAATTCAAGATCGATGAATAAAGGGAAAATCAAACACAGAAACGGCGTCGTACCTGCTTGATAATTCTGCAATAACCTGACCTTCCGTATTTGATCAAGCACCTTCAAGTTTTCAAGCTCTCAATGACCAATCAATGGCATGCCTCGCAGCTGCAATTCAAAAAAAACAAAAAAAAAATTCCAGCAACCAACATTTTCAGCCTCACAAAATAAACCAAAAGAAAAATAAAATAAAATAAAACGCAAAGCTCAGAAAATAGGGGAAAAAAACCCTAGATGTTCATATTATACAACATAAATTATTATTATTATTATTATTATAAGGCATAAAAATCCGTAATTGCTAGTACAAATAACAGATCTCAACCTCAAAACCATAGAAGATAACAGAACATATGGCTAAAAATAGGGGGCTGGAGTGAGAAAATCAAGCATTGGTCTCACAGAAGACGACACAGATTATTCGTTGGAACCTCCAGCAGTTCCATCATCGTCGTTACTATCGTCCAACGCAGTAGTGGTTCCAGAAGCATCGGCACTAGCGCGTGACTTCACGGCATCGAGCATGCGCTTGCTGATCTCATTGGAATAGACCTGAAGGACCTCGATTCCATCGTCCTCCGCAGAGGCGCCGATTCCATCGACCGAAAAGGGCTCGCTCTCGATGCCAGAATGAGCTCTATTTGTTGGGCCAAATTAACTTGAAGTTGGAGCTGATTGCATGACTTGGTCAGATTGGTGTATTTAGCCCTTTTTGATAGATTTGGAAGATTCCTTGAGTTCCAGTTTGGTCCATGCATGAGACTTTATATGAAGGCTTTATTATTTCTAAGGCAAGAATGAAATGGATTTTGGACATACATGGGCTGCCTTGATTAATTTCGGGGCTTAATTTTCGAATGGTGCATTAGTAGTGTTGGGATTTACGTAGTCTTCGTATTTTGGACGTAACTTTCCCATCTGATGTCCAATTTTAGTGATTCAAGTTGCATTAAGAAGAGGACTCAGGCCTACAACGTTGTAGTTTACATCAAAGTCTAATTAGAAGCCTTCGTGGTCCCAATACAGAAGCAAGTTATCCCTACAACTTTTATGTTTCATATTTTTAAGGTTATGTGATGTTTAAGTGTTGGGTTGAACTTTAATTAAATTAGAAAGCTCATGCACGAAATTTAAAAGTATTTTATGTGTCATTAGATTAATTTTATGGGTTTTATTATATTTGAGTAGAATTAGATTTAGCCATCTATTTAAAGAGGCATTATTCATTGTAATTGATAATTAATGAAGAACATATTTTTTACAAAACAAAGTGACTTGTGTCATCTTGAGGGAGTCCTTGGTTCTACGAATAAAATCTTATCAACGTGTGGCAAGCGTTATGGTGATGTATCGCTGTTCAAGATTCTCCGAAGAAATTAAGAAAGATTCTTAAGGGCAAGGTTCCTTAAGGGTTGGACTTGATATTGTAAGGATTTTGTTCCTACAAAAAACCAAGATTCGCGGTTCTTGGGGCTTAGAACATGTGGAGGGGTTTTCTTGGCTTGTTCCAGACAAGTTCTTATCATTTGGTATCAGGAGCTCAGTCCAAGGTCAAGACTTTCTCTATCTTTATCGTTTGATGAAGTCTTCATATTCATTTTTTTTTTGTCTCTTCTAATTTCAAATTTTTTATTATTATCTCCTTTGTGTTTTTTATGTTCATGACTGAATCTTGGATGCTATTATAATGTTCTTGTATGGTAATAGCATATAGGATTCAATTCTTGGAGTTTTTGAGTCAATTAGGGTAGAATTTATCTGTAATTTTCGGATCAGTTCGGTCAGAATTTTTCAGCCGGTCACTGATTTTAAAATGGCTGTAACCTTTGATCTAGAAAGAGTTATGAGACCCATAATATATCGATTTATACGTACTCGAGGAGAGGAATTCTCTATTAATTGGCCGCACTCTGTCCGTTTACATATCGTGTCTCAAAATATCTTTCAAATAATAGTTAAGAATTTTGTCCAGTTTCAGTTCAGTTTGTGTTCTTGTTTTTACTTTTGATGTTTTTTGCAAGTCAGTTTCTTTGTGTTTGTTTTTCATATTTTCTTAGTGATTCTTTGAGTTTTTAATCATTATTGGTGTCTTTCAAGTAAGAGTTGATTTATATACATAATCTGATAGACAAAAGGGTACTTATCTTTTTGCACGAGATGCCTTATCAATAATAAAGTATGTAATATGATTATTAATAGAGGGAATCACACAAATTTAGCCAGCACTACCCTTGTGGAAAAATTGAGATTACCATTGATACCTCTTGATCGACCTTATAAGTTGATGAGTGATTTGGAGAGTTCGAGGTTGATAAGCAGGTTGTGGTAAGTTTTTGCTATTGAGAATTATGTTGACCAAGTAGTGTGTGACGTGGTTTCCTATGTGTCATACGCTGTTTTATTGGGTAAGTGTAGGCACTGTATTTTGCCATGTAAGATCGATGATGAGTCTCATTTGGAGGCACTACCTTTAAGTCGCGAGAGCCGCGGGAAACGGACGTTGGAAGGGAACCAATATTTTTGTTAGATTTAGTCGTTTGTTTAGCTTCAGCTCGCTTGTTGGACCTCCGTTATTAAAATACACCCTTAGCCTTGGCCCAAAACTACACCAAGCCCAATCCAAAAAAATAATTAAAGCATTTAAAATACATGTCACAAATTAAAACCAATAAAATTAAATTAAAATAACTAAATTGAAATTGAATTAAAACAAATCAAATTTAAAAATAAATCAAATCTAAATACCAAAATTAAATAAATCTTTTCCTAAATTAAACTAAATCATATACAAATTTAAAAATCACTTACCAATTTAATATAATTCCCACCAAAAAATAAATATCATTGCCTAAACTATTTAAATCAAATACCACACATGTATCAAAATTGATTTTATTTCCTTTCAAAAACCATGCACAACCCTAACCCTAATACATCTACTATAAAATATAACACAAACTCAACTCTCTCACGGCAGAAGAAAAAAAAGCACACATGAAACCCTAATCACGCAGCTCTCTCTCTCACGGCCACAAAAAAAATAAACCCTAATTCACAGATCACGCCATCATCCATAGCATACACTCACGGCACCTGCCTCTCACTGCCTTACGCCATAAAGCTTGCCACTCACACATGCCTCCACTCACGACCTCACGCCAAGAACACGTCATTTGCTTGATCCACGACAGCAACCAAAGGGCAACCCACTCATGCCCCTAAGCACATGCCCAACTCTCGCCTAGCCTCTGAATCTTCATGCCCACGTAGCCATATTCATCAAACAAACTGCCTCTGAATCTTCACGCCCACGTAGCCATATTCATCAAACAAACTGCCCCTTAATCAAGCCACTCGCCAGCCGAACACAATAAAACATATACCTATCCCTTAAAGCAACAAAAACCGTGAAACCTGTCCAGAAAATACTCCCTCAAACTGCCTCCATTATTACCAAAATTAGCAGCTCAATACCCCTCAAATCACCAAAAATAGGCCCCCCGAAACTCCACTGCAATGACCAAAAAACAGCAGCCTAAATACCTTAAAACAGACACACAAAAAACACCCTAAACAGTGAGCAAACAACACAAAAAAACGGCCTAAAACAGTCCCCGAATTAGCCTTAAAACAGTCCACAGATTGCCTAAAACAGCGACAAAAATAGTGACAAGAAAATATAGAAAAAACTGTAGCAAAACGAAGTGAAAACGGCGACCAAAACAGCAAAACAGCGAGCTAAGACATTGAAACAGTGAACCAGAAAAGTTACTGAGTATTATCCCCTCCGACGGACTTATAACGCGCTTCCAAAAGTGGACGCAAAAGGTTAGACCTGAGGGTACTTTTCACTTCCATTTTCATTCGTATTTTTATTGTTTATTGAATTTTATTTGCATGATTATTGTCAAATGATGCATGTTGTGGCCCTTGAATAGATAGAAAATGCATGTATTGTGAAATGATGTATGTTGTGGCCCTTGGATAAAATGGAAAATGTGTCGCCTCTTGTGGTATATAGGATGGAAACCCGGACATAAATTTCATAGCCGATTCCGAATGGACGGTAGTATGATCTATACTCGGGATACAACTCCACGTACCACTTGAGTAAACGACGCATATTTCGTTTTATGTTGTTTTGATTTATTTATTATTCGCTACTTGATTTCCGCATATTATTTGTTTATGTAATGATGAGATAAAGCGCATGGACTTAGTAAATGCGATTAAAGATCCTCTATTTTGAGAGGTTAAAATCCTTTACCACGATGCTTTGTCGCGCCAGATGATGTATATTCGGTTGAATGTGAGATATGTTTAATCGGGTATACGAAGTCTGATATTGTTGTCTTTATTTCTTATATGCATCGTGTTATTAGCGTATGGGCTTAGTAAGTGCGATTAAAGGTCCTCTATTTTGAGAGGTTAAAATCCTTTACCACGATACTTTGCCGCGCCAGATAATATATATTCGATTGAATGTGAGATATGTGTAATCGGGTATACGAAGTCCGATATTGTTGTCTTTTTTTCTTATATGCATCGTGTTATTAGTGTATGGGCTTAGTAAGTGCGATTAAAGGTCCTCTATTTTGAGAGGTTAAAATCCTTTACCACGATGCTTTGCCGCACCGGATAATGTATATTCGATTGGTTGTGAGATATGTTCAATCGGATACACGAAGTCCGATATCATTGTCTTTATTTTTTTATATATGTATTGTGTTGTTTGCGCATGGGCTTAGTAAGTGGGATTAAAGGTCCTCTAAGTAAAGGGGTTAAAAGCCTTTACCACGATGCTTTGCTGCGTCGGATAATGTGTATTCGATTGAATGTGAGATATGTTCAATCAGATACATGAAGTCTGATACCGTGGTCTTTACTTTATACATGCATTGTGTTATTTGCCCATGGGCTTGATAAGTTGGATTAAAGGTCCTCTATGTCAAGGGGTTAAAAGACTTTACCACGATGTCTTGCCGCGGTTCTTACTATGTCATTTATCCTTTTGCACATCATTGCTTTATTTACGCATGCATTACGAAGTTCCATATAATTATCTTTATCTTTGTACGCATTGTAATGAAAAGCGCATGGGCTTATTATGTTGGACTAAAAGGTTCTCCATTTTGGGGAAGAAAAGCCTAAAAGGCTACCTTTACCATGATATTTGCCACGTCTTTCATCTATTGATTGCATCATCTATCTTTGTCTTGGCTCGATCTATTATCTTTTGTGTACCCATGTTATGATAGCATTTGGGCATTATTTCTCATGGTATATAGGATGGAAACCCAGACATAAATTTCATAGCCGATTCCGAATGGACGGTAGTATGATCTGTACTCAGGATACAATTCCACGTACCACTTGGAAAAATACCTACGTGTGTGTTTATGTCAATATTAGTTCTTCTTTTGCATCACATCATAACATGTTTACTTTAATGCTTAATTGCCTCCTTAATTGTCTTTTTTTTGCACTATGTACCTAGTTGACTCTCTTATTTACGCATGAATATGTAATGGCTATTTGTTTATGTTTCCGCATGTATAAGTATTATGATATGTTTATGAAATTACATGTTCGCCATTATTTGATTCGCTTTTATGTGCGCTTGTGTGATTATTGTGCGTTTGCGCTTTCATGAATACAATATGCTTATGAAGTTTATGTTTGTCGCTACTTTGATTCACTTTCGAGCATGCAAATTTAGATGTAAGATGTATGCAAATTTAGGTGTACGTTTTATTTCGTGCATATGAACTTAGAAGCATATACTCTTAGGAATAGATGTTACTTAGGCTTGACTAAATTATTGCACAAATCATTTCATTACAAGTGACATAAGTAAGGGACCATTCCGAACCCAACGGTTTGAGGTCTTCCCTTACGAGGGGTGAGTGCGGCCTTAAATCTCATTTTACCTGTTCACTCCGGGTGGCGACTCTATTATTCTCCGGTTTAGTCCCCCGCGGGCTACTCTGTACTCCCAACTGGGCCGCGAGCCCGGGACAGCATGCATCGCCCAGTTTCTGTGTTCCCACAGTATGGCGACTCCACTGGGGATAGAGAATCGGCCCCGAAATATTATCTTGTAATGTTTGGATTTGTGCTTTAATTAACCGTGTCTACATGAGTAAAATGGGGGTTGATCAAAGATATTTTAAGGCTAGTTATTTGGTGTCTTCTTCATTTCACTATCTTTCATAAGGAAAATTGTGAAGGCACCTAGATAATCATGACCATTGGCCTGTTGTGACAGACTAATCTGGGGACTTGTTGCTTATTCCTTTCATACCAAGCGATAAGAGCCTAAGAGGCTTGGGTATTTAATAGAGTTTGTGTAGGCACTGCATTTTTACGCATAAGTCCCTATGATGAGTCTCATTTTGGAGACACTACCTTTTAAGTCACGGAGGTCACGGGAAACGGACATCGGAAGGGGAAATTCAGAATAAACAAGGTTCACTGTTTTCGTTAGTGCTACGTTCGTGTTTACGTTCGAACGTCAAACAGATTGCGGGCGTTCGTGCTGCGTTCGATGGATGCGTTCGAACGGTGTCGGTAATTCTGGTTTTGCTGCTAGCCTCACATCCAGCCCAATTAGCCCCCCAAAGCCCATAAAACACATCCACAATTTAAATAAATAAATATTAATTAAAACATTAACTAAATAAGATAATAATTAAATTAATTAAATGATTAAATAAAACATATACCAAACATAAAATAAACAATTACCAACTTAAACTAAAATCATGCCTAAATAAACAAATCACATACTAAATCAAAATATAATCATGCCTAATTAAAATCAATCAACCAATTATATTCCCAATCTAATAAGATTATTCCCAAACTTAAAATATTGTATTCCTAATCCAAGCCAATCAAATATTCAACCTTCCCTATCTAGCCAAGATTTGTCCCCCCTCAATCTTTGACTTCCCTTAACCAAACCAAATCAAATCTCTTGACTTCCCTTAACCAAACCAAATCAATTCCCTTCCTTGTCAAACCTAACCCTTTGCCTATAAAAGAACCATTCACCAACCTTCTACCTAGTCTCTAGTCCCTAGCTAGCTAGTCTCTAACTCATACACAACACATAAAAAACTACAGGAAGAAGACACACCAAAAACAGTAAGCAAAAGATAAAGAGGAAATAGGAGCAGAACGGAGTCCGAGCCGCAAGCAAAACAGTAAAGCCAACGAACGAGAACAGTGAACCAGTGAACCGGGAGAGTTGCGGAGCATCCACCCTTCCGACGATCGTGTACCGTACATCCGAGAGGTGATTTAAAAGGTTAGACCTGAGGGTACCTTTTCATTAGTTTATATTCATTTTTTATTGAATTCTATTCGCATGAGAGTCGTCTATGAATGCATGTTGTGGTCTTTGAGTAGATAAATATGCATGAATTATGAGATGTAATATGTTGTGGGTATTGGATGAATGAGAGATGTGTCAACTCTCGCGGTATATCGGATGGAAACCCGGACATAAATTTCATAGCCGATTCCGAATGGACGGTAATATGATCTGTACTCGGGCCACAACTCCACGTACCGCTTGAGTAAACGGCACCATCTCTCTTTCGTTGTGTTGCTTTTGTTTATTAGTTTTCTCTTGAATTCAATATATTGTTTATCTTGTATGATTCAACCAAGCGCATGGGCTTAGTGAGTTAGTCCAAAGGTCCTCCATTTGTGAGACAAAGAGCCGAAAAGGCCACCTTCGTGACACTACTTCGCCGCGCCGGTTGATGTATGTTCGGTTGGACGCAAGATACGTTCAATCGAGCATACTTAGTTTGATATTATTATCTTCATTTTTGTATGTATAAGTCAATCGAGCGCATGGGCTTAGTAAGTGTGATGTGAGACCCCCTATGGGGAGGGGCTAAAAGCCCCCTTTTCCACAATGCTTTGGCCGCGCGGTTGACGTGTGTTCAGATTGGATGTGAGATGTGTTCAATCGGGCATACTTGGTTGATGTGATTGGTTCTAGTCTTGTATGTGTGACGTGATGCGCATGGGCTTAGCATGTTGGTCTAAAGGTCCTCTCTTTGAGAGATCAAGAGCCCCAAAAGGTCACCTTTACGGCAGTGCTTCGCCGCGCCCTTTATTTTCTATTTATTGCATCCTATTTCATGCATCAGGTCCGTGTCCGTTCGAACGCGTTCCCGAACGCAACTCGAACGCGCATAAATTTTGCCTTATCATGCATCAGGTCTCATTTCCGTTCGAACGCGTTTACGAACGCTACTCGAACGTGAGCATTCTGTTTCATTTCCGTTCGAACGCGTTTACGAACGCTACTCGAACGTGAGCATTCTGTTTCATTTCCGTTCGAAACGCGTTTACGAACGCTACTCGAACGTGAGCATTCTGTTTCATTTCCGTTCGAACGCGTTTACGAACGCTACACGAACGAACGCGAATACACTGAACTGAGTCTTTTTCATTAGATTTCATGCATAGTTTTCCTAGTAGCTATCTCCACATTATAAATGCAAATATGTTGATGTATTACAATTCATATGCTTGTGTCATGATAACATTTGGGTATTATTTCTTGCGGTATATCGGATGGAAACCCAGACGTAAATTCCGTAGCCGATTCTGAATGGACGGTAGTGCGGTCTGCACTTGGGCTACAATTCCACGTACCACTTGAAAAAATGTCCATATGTGTGCTTGTATGGATAATATGTGCGCTTGTGTTTTTTTTCTGAATGTGATATGCAAGTAAAGTTGTATGCTAGTTGCTATCTTGATATATGTTTAGCATGCAAATTTAAATGTAAGATATATGTGAAATGCGTACATGAGTTTTATTTCACACATGGGAATTTAGAAGCATGATACTATTGGAAATAAGTGTTACTTAAGCTTAGTTAAATTATTACATGAATCCTTTCATTACAAGTGACATAAGTAAGGGACCATTCCGAACCCAACGGTTTGAGGTCTTCCCTTGCGAGGGGTGAGTGCGGCCTTAAATCTTTGTCCCGGTTCACACCGGGTGGCGACTCCATGTTATGTAATCCTTCCCAACTAGGCCGCGAGCCTAGGAACGGCGTCGCTCAGTCCTGTGTCCCACAGTCTGGCGACTCCACTGGGGATAAGAGAATTGGCCCCGAAATATTGACTTGTGATGTTGGATTTGTGTTTTAATTGACCGTGTCTATAGTGGATAAAGTAAGGGTTTAATTGAAGGCATTTTTGGGCTAGGTAATGGTTTGGTGTCTTCCTTCATTCACTACCTTTCTAGAAGGAAAAGCTGTGAAGGCACCTAGATAGCCATCTACTTGTAGCCTATTGTGGTGGACTAATTTGGAGGACTCGTTGTTTATTCCTGACAACAAGCGATAAGAGCCTAAGAGGCTTGGGTATTTAAGTGAGCCTCGCTCCACCTTCCCTCTGGGGGATCTACAACGGGAAATCCATTTGACAGTCCGTCACACACCATAGCTCATTGGCACGTACCTTAGTGTATAAAAAAGGGTGCGCTCACTTGGTTGCTCGAACCCTTGAGTGGGGAGACCTAGTTGTGGGCCATCCTTCGCCGGTGAGAGCCTTTGTCTATACTCTTACTAACCCACCTATAGACCGGGTTGGCTAAAGTAGCAATTATTTCCTTGAGTATGTGCTTGTGGACCATCCTCATTTGGATGCAGTTGGACTATTGTCAGAAATGCGGGCTTGCTGGGCCATTTAAACTGGGGCAAGTTCGCACCGTATGACTATTAGGCCAAAAGCTTCTGAAATATTGATGGGCCACTTTGTAAAAATTATTATGTCATGTTTGCATCATCTTGCTTGTGTTTGAGAACATCGTTGTTTGGATCCATTTGGACCACTTATCATGGGATATGGGCTTGTTGGGCCATTTAAACTGGGACAAGAACACATCTTATGACGATTGGGCCAAAAGGTTTCTAATAACAATGGGCCATTTTATGATTGTGTTCGGATTTTATCATTTGGATTTAGTTGGGCTCTTTGCCATAAGACATGAACTCGTTAGGCCATTTAAACTGGGACGGGTTCACTCTTATGACAGTTGTCCCAAAAACTTCTAAAATGATAATAGGCCGATTTGTTTGAGAATTTTATTTGATTTAATATATGTTATATACTTCTTATGCACACATCATGCATACATACATCATGTTAACCCTTGTGTTCTAAAAGCCATCATAGATTCCCGTTGGGTTAGAAAAAGGGAAGACTCACCAAAATACCGAGAACAGACATGAGTGAATCAGATACTGAGGTATCCCGGATAGATCAGTTGGAAAGTGGCTTCGCCAAGATTACTGAACAGTTGCAAGCCTTGACTGCTGCCATGACAAATATGGCTGTGCCCCGTGCTGGGGAGAATTCAGAGAATGTAAGGCGCGAGAAGCCTCCGAATGGGTTGGGGGATGATATCCCCGCTTTTGATGATGATAATGCAGAGTATGCAACAGACAGAGTGATTGGGTCTCAGGCCGAGATACAGAAACTCAGGGATCAGGTTGAATCCGTTACCCGCAAGATGAGGGGTAAGAATGAAGATTTGCTAGACTATGAGACAATGAAGTTTGAGGAGCAGTTGCCAGCGCAGTTTAAGATGCCGGATTTGGCTAAGTTCAATGGGAATGGAGATCCGAGGGTGCATCTCCGTCAGTATGTGTCTGTTATGAGTTCAGTTGGCCTGTCTCAGCGCCAAGTCCAAAAGATGTTTGGGATCACTCGAGGGGGCACCTGTGGTTGGTATCATAGCCTTGAGAAGAAGGTTAAGGAAGATTGGAAGGAACTAGCTGATGCTTTTCTGAAGCAGTATGTTACAGACTTGGAGATTGATTTGTCACTTCGAGATTTGGAGAACACTAAGCAGAAGCCGGAGGAGAGCTTCAAAGAGTATGTGGACCGCTGGAGGAGCCAGCTTCTGAAGATGCAGACCCGGCCCTCAGAAAAGGACCAGATCAAAATGATCATCAAGGGCACCAAGCCCTCTATTTATGGCAAACTGAGGAGAATGACCTCCATGATTGCAGACTTTCGGCAGTTGAGGGAAACTGTCATGGATATTGAGGAAGAAGAGGCCGAGAATAGAAAATTCTATGGTCTAAACAGGAAGCCCATTGGGGGACATTCAGGGACTATGCCTGCTACTCTGCTGAAGTCACTGCCATTAAGAACAGACGATTTTCTAACCTTGGTAAGCCTCTTTCAAAGGTATTCGAAAAGCTGAAGGCACATGGACTCTTAAAACCTTTGGAACCTAGGCCCATTCCAAATCCTGTGCCACCTCACATGAACTTAAACTTATACTGTCACTTCCACCAAGAAAAAGGCCATGACACCGACAACTGCGCCCGCCTCAGGCATGAAATCCAAAACCTCATCGATGCCCATACAATACCCGACCCAGAAAAAGAACAACCCAACGCACACAGAAATCCCCTGCCCAACTACATGATCAACTCTGGCCTACCTGAAACCCTTGTCCTCCAAACTCTCAACCACTCAGCTTCATAGGAATAAGGGATAACAATGGTGAAGAACCATGGGCTGAAGAAGAAGGCACTGTTGTTTCTCCTAGTTTATCTTGCACTTTTAATAAAGACATTGATTTTGTTCGAACGTTTCCTCAACATTAATAAAGGCGATCATTTCATTTATCTGCCTAAGACTATTACTTTCAAACTTGCAACATGAGTGTGTTCAATCTTGGTAATATGATACTCAGAACACGGGGAATCCTCGAATAAACAAGCAGGGGGGCAGTGAGAGCATCAGACTTGGAAGGGAATTAGTTCACCAAGCCGATCAGCGTAGACAGATTAAAGCGGTGGCTTGCCTGAGGAAAGGAAGACTGAGCAGTCACCAAGAGAATTGGCAGAAGACCTAACCCGACGGGATAGGAACATTCATGCATGCATACACGTAACACATTTTGCATCCTTTTGTGTTTGTTTTGTGTTCACAGGTTTTAAAGAATAAGAAAAGCGGCAAAGAACAAGCTAATCAGAAACGGTAAAAAGCACAGTATCAGATTCAGGTAATGATTCCAGGGCGAGGCCCATATCAGTATCAGTCTGGGGGCGAGGCCCCTATCAGTATCAGTCTGGGGGCGAGGCCCATATCAGTATCAGTCTGAGGGCGAGGCCCATATCAGTATCAGTCTGAGGGAGAGGCCCATATCAGTATCAGTCTGGGGGCGAGGCCCATATCAGTATCAGTCTGAGGGCGAAGCCCCTATCAGTATCAGTCTGAGGGCGAAGCCCATATCAGTATCATTTCAGAAGAAAGCCCACTCAGTACAGTTCGGGGAACAAAGCCCCACAGTTAACACAGTCGGGAACAAAGCCCAGGGGAAGAAAGCCTCATATCAGTATAAGTTTGAGAACAAAGCTCAAGGGGAAGAAAGCCTCATGTCAGTACAGTTCGGGAACAAAGCCCAGGGGAATAAAGCCTCATATCAGTACAGTTCGGGAACAAAGCCCAGGGGAATAAAGCCTCATATCAACACAGTTCGGGAACAAAGCCCAGGGAATAAAAGCCTTATATCAGTATAGTTTGAGAACAAAGCTCAAGGGGAAGAAAGCCTCATGTCGGTATAGTTCGGGAATAAAGCTCGGGAGGAATAGAGCCTCATCTCAACAGTTCGGGAATAAAGCTCGGGAGGAATAAAGCCTCATCTCAACAGTTCGAGAATAAAGCTCGGGAGGAATAAAGCCTCATCGCAACAGTTCGGGAACAAAGTACAAGGGAATATAGCCTCATCTCAATACAGTTCGGGAATAAAGCCCACAGTCCAAACAATCATGGAATAAGCCCTATCTCTACACAGTCAGCAGTTCGGGAATAAAGCTCGGAGGAATAAAGCCTCATCTTAACAGTTCGGGAATAAAGCTCGGGAGGAATAAAGCCTCATCTCAATACAGTTCAGGAAGGAACAGGCCGAGAATGGCACTCCAAGAATGGAAGCACGGTTCGGGAATGAACCAAGGGTCGCAGCACCTCACCACCAAATCAAAGCAACTCAACACATGGTAAGTCAAGTGGCAGCTGGCGAGCCAGGTAAGTAGAAATGCATTGCATAACTTTGATAGGATTGTCACTGTTGCACATTACACAAGTCCCATCAAAGTGGGGGGGACTGTAGGCACTGCATTTTTACACATGAGTCCCTATGATGAGTCTCATTTTGGAGACACTACCTTTTAAGTCACGGAGGTCACGGGAAACGGACATCGGAAGGGGAAATTCAGAATAAACAAGGTTCACTGTTTTCGTTCGTGCTACGTTCGTGTTTACGTTCGAACGTCAAACGGATTGCGGGCGTTCGTGCCGCGTTCGAGGAAGCGTTCGAACGGTGTCGGTAATTCTGGTTTTGCTGCTAGCCTCACATCCAGCCCAATTAGCCCCCCAAAGCCCATAAAACACATCCCAATTTAAATAAATAATATTAATTAAAACATTAACTAAATAATAATAATTAAATTAATTAAATGATTAAATAAAACATATACCAAACATAAAATAAACAATTACCAACTTAAACTAAAATCATGCCTAAATAAACAAATCACACACTAAATCAAAATATAATCATGCCTAATTAAAATCAATCAACCAATTATATTCCCAATCTAATAAGATTATTCCCAAACTTAAAATATTGTATTCCTAATCCAAGCCAATCAAATATCCAACCTTCCCTATCTAGCCAAGATTTGTCCCCCCTCAATCTTTGACTTCCCTTAACCAAACCAAATCAAATCTCTTGACTTCCCTTAACCAAACCAAATCAAATCCTTTCCTTGTCAAACCTAACCCTTTGCCTATAAAAAGAACCCTTCACCAACCTTCTCAACCCTAGTCCCTAGCTAGCTAGTCTCTAACTCATACACAACACATAAAAAACTAAAAAACTACAGAAGAAGACACCAAAAAACAGTAAGCAAAAGATAAAGAGGAAATAGGAGCAGAACGGAGTCCGAGCCGCAAGCAAACAGTAAAGCCAACGAACGAGAACAGTGAACCAGTGAACCGGGAGAGTTGCGGAGCATCCACCCTTCCGACGATCGTGTACCGTACATCCGAGAGGTGATTTAAAAGGTTAGACCTGAGGGTACCTTTTCATTAGTTTATATTCATTTTTTATTGAATTCTATTCGCATGAGAGTCGTCTATGAATGCATGTTGTGGTCTTTGAGTAGATAAATATGCATGAATTATGAGATGTAATATGTTGTGGGTATTGGATGAATGAGAGATGTGTCAACTCTCGCGGTATATCGGATGGAAACCCGGACATAAATTTCATAGCCGATTCCGAATGGACGGTAATATGATCTGTACTCGGGCCACAACTCCACGTACCGCTTGAGTAAACGGCACCATCTCTCTTTCGTTGTGTTGCTTTTTTTTTATTTAGTTTTCTCTTGAATTCATATATTGTTTATCTTTGTATGATTCAACCAAGCGCATGGGCTTAGTGAGTTAGTCCAAAGGTCCTCCATTTGTGAGACAAAGAGCCGAAAAGGCCACCTTCGTGACACTACTTCGCCGCGCCGGTTGATGTATGTTCGGTTGGACGCAAGATACGTTCAATCGAGCATACTTAGTTTGATATTATTCTTCATTTTTGTATGTATAAGTCAATCGAGCGCATGGGCTTAGTAAGTGTGATGTGAGACCCCCTATGGGGAGGGGCTAAAAGCCCCCTTTCCACAATGCTTTGCCGCGCCGGTTGACGTGTGTTCAGATTGGATGTGAGATGTGTTCAATCGGGCATACTTGGTTGATATGATTGGTTCTAGTCTTGTATGTGTGACGTGATGCGCATGGGCTTAGCATGTTGGTCTAAAGGTCCTCTCTTTGAGAGATCAAGAGCCCCAAAAGGTCACCTTTACGGCAGTGCTTCGCCGCGCCCCTTTATTTTCTATTTATTGCATCCTATTTCATGCATCAGGTCCGTGTCCGTTCGAACGCGTTCCCGAACGCAACTCGAACGCGCATAAATTTTGCCTTATCATGCATCAGGTCTCATTTCCGTTCGAACGCGTTTACGAACGCTACTCGAACGTGAGCATTCTGTTTCATTTCCGTTCGAACGCGTTTACGAACGCTACTCGAACGTGAGCATTCTGTTTCATTTCCGTTCGAACGCGTTTACGAACGCTACTCGAACGTGAGCATTCTGTTTCATTTCCGTTCGAACGCGTTTACGAACGCTACACGAACGAACGCGAATACACTGAACTGAGTCTTTTTCATTAGATTTCATGCATAGTTTTCCTAGTAGCTATCTCCACATGTATAAATGCAATATGTTGATGTATTACAATTCATATGCTTGTGTCATGATAACATTTGGGTATTATTTCTTGCGGTATATCGGATGGAAACCCAGACGTAAATTCCGTAGCCGATTCTGAATGGACGGTAGTGCGGTCTGCACTTGGGCTACAATTCCACGTACCACTTGAAAAATGTCCATATGTGTGCTTGTATGGATAATATGTGCGCTTGTGTTTTTTTCTGAATGTGATATGCAAGTAAAGTTGTATGCTAGTTGCTATCTTGATATATGTTTAGCATGCAAATTTAAATGTAAGATATATGTGAAATGCGTACATGAGTTTTATTTCCACATGGGAATTTAGAAGCATGATACTATTGGAAATAAGTGTTACTTAAGCTTAGTTAAATTATTACATGAATCCTTTCATTACAAGTGACATAAGTAAGGGACCATTCCGAACCCAACGGTTTGAGGTCTTCCCTTGCGAGGGGTGAGTGCGGCCTTAAATCTTTGTCCCGGTTCACACCGGGTGGCGACTCCATGTTATGTAATCCTTCCCAATTAGGCCGCGAGCCTAGGAATGGCGTCGCTCAGTTTCTGTGTCCCACAGTTTGCTCCACCCTCCCTCTGGGGAATCTGCAGCAAGAAATCCATTTGACAGTTAGTCACACGCTATGACTTGTTGGCATGTACTTTAGGGTATAAAAAATGTGCGCTCACTTGGTCGCTCGAACCCTTGAGTGGGGAGACCTAGTTGTGGGCAATCCTTCACCAGCGAGAGTCTTTGTCTATACTCCCACGAACCCATGCGTAGACCGAGGTTGTATGGCCTATAACAACTATTTCCTTGTGCTTGTGGACCATCCTCATTTTGATGCAGTTGGACTTTTTGTCAGAAATGCAAACTTGTTGGGCCATTTAAACTGGGACGAGTCGTATCCTATGACGATTGGGCCTAAAGCTTCTAAAATGTTGATGGGCCCCTTGTAGAACTTATTGCTTTATGCTTGAATTATCTTGTTATGTTTGTGTTTTGGACCATCGATTTGGATCCAGTTGGACCTTTTGTCAAGAGATGTGAACTTGTTGGGCTATTTAAACTGGGACGAGTTCGTGTCCTTTGACAGTTGGGCCAAAGGCTTCTAAAATGCCGATGGGCCATTTTATGTATAGGCCTTTTATCATTTGAAGTTATTTGGTTATGTTATTGCGAAGTGTAAACCTGTTGGGCCATTTCACAACTGGGACAAGTTTGCACCGCGCAATAATATGATTGAACACTTTAAAATGATAATGGGCCAATTAGTGTAAATTCTTTTATAAGCTTATTTATTCCATACATCGCATACATGACATGCATTCATGCATACACGCATCATGCTAACCCCCTGTGTTCTAAAAAGCCATCATAGATACCCGTTGGGTTGGGGGAAGTCTTGTCAGAAGACCATCAGCCAACATGAGTGAGTCAGCCAATGAGGGATCCCGCCTGGATCAATTGGAGACCAAAGTAACAGGAATTATAGAGATATTGCAAGTTTTGACTAATATTGTGGCCAGTTTGACCGTACTCTGTATAACCGATAATAGAGAGATGTACAATCATAATGGAAAGACCTTCGGGGATACTTTGGAGACCAAACCCACTCCTTCTGAGATTGCCCCTATCAGAAGCAGATGATTCTCCAATCTCGGTAGACCTTTGTTAGAGGTATTTGAAGAGCTGAAAGGGCAAGGACTCCTAAATCCCTTAGAGCCTAGACCACTTCCAAACCCTGTGCCGCGCTACCTTAAACTGAACCTTTAATGTTACTTCCACCAGCAAAAAGGCCATGAAACTAACAACTGTATCCGCCTTAGGCTCGAGATCCAAAATCTTATTTGCCCATAAAATACCCAACCCGGAAAAAGAAAACCCAGCACACACATAAAACTCCACATACCCACATTATTGACTCCGGCCTACCCGACAACCGTGTCCTTCAAACCCACAACTACCAAACTTCTCTCATGGGGATACGGGGCAACAGTGGTAAAAGTGAAATAAAACAGAGAGAGGATCTTTGGGAAAACTTCTCAGACAGTGACGAGACGGAGGTTGCAAAAGGGAGAAGTGAATGGGAAGAGGAACTACTGTACCTGGAGAAATTGATGGTCGAAGGAATAAAAAAGCAAGGGAAAATAAAGTTGAAATTTATGGAGATGTTTGTCTCCCAGATCTTATTCAGGTGTGATCCAGAATTTGGAGACATTGATTTTGTCTATTTGTTCGAACCTTTTCTAATGATAATAAAGATGTTCATTTCGTTAACTTGCCTGAGTCTCTACAACATAAGTATATTTGACAAAATTATTCAACCTTGGTACTATGATACTCATCGATATTTCGAACCCGGTGATTTTTTGGAAGAAGCAAGCAGAAAATACAGGATAGCCATTCAGTAATGGGGAATGGGACAGTGAGACTGTCATATTTAGAGGAGAATGAGTTCACCGAGCCGATCGACGTGAACAGATTGAAACAGAACTTTATTTGAGGAAGAAAAGACCGAGCAGTCACCAGGGAATTGGCGGAAGACCTAACCCGACGGGATAAGAAACACATGCATGCATGCATACACGTAACCCATTTTGCATTCCTTTGTGTTTGTTTTGTTTTGTGTTCACAGGTTTTGAAGAAGAAAAGAGAAAGCGGTAAAGATAGCCATTCAGAAACATCGAAAGCACAGTATCAGATTTGGGTAATAATCCTAGGGCTAAGGCCCATATTGATGACAGATGCGGGTAGTAATCTGAGGGTTGAGGCCCACATTGGTGCTAGTTTTGGGGAGGAGTCCCAGGGCTGAGGCCCATATGAGTTTGAGTTTCGGGAATGGATCTCAAGGGGCGAAGCCCACATTATCAGAAGATGACGGAAGAATTCTGTGGAATGAGTGAAAAAAAAAGAGAAAAAAGAAAAAAAAAAAAAGAGGGGAGAAAGAAAAAAGGAGAGGAAAATCTTTGATAGTTAGACATTTGTCCAGTGATGACATTGTTTGTTGTAGGGAGAAGCTTTAGAAACAATAAGTGAAAGACGTGCTCTCGTCCGGTATTCTGAATGGATTGATCTCAGCTGGACTCGCGAGCACTTGATGACGAGATCTCAACAGTGGAAACCTGAGTGGTTGGCAAGATGACTAGCAGAAGGGATGATGGATCGATGAATGACCGTTCGCCTGGAAGTCCACCCTGGTTTACTTATGCTACGATATATGATATGGTTGGGAACAAATAAAGTCTCTAAAAAGAAAAGAAAAATAGACCGCCTATAATCGATAAGCGTGAAGCTACCCATAGGCGAGTATTAGGACCACCATGAGGAGAAATGCTACCTTAAATGGTAGGTGTGTAAAAAAAAATGAAAAGAATGAAAAGAAAGAGACAAGAAAAGAGAAGAAGACCATATCAGTGTGAGTATGACGAAGTAATCACAGAGTGTGATCGAGACATCCAGTTTGGTTAGACCCACCGATCCGATTCTCCGAAACGAAATCATCGAGTTAGTTCACTTAAGGAATAAACTGCGAAAGAGCCTTGGCACACACACACTAGGAGTCTAGTTCAGATCATCTATTCAGAGGATTGGAGTTGAGTGTATCAAGTACTTTGAAGGTTCTCAGGTTTCGACGCAAGCATTCGTTGAGGACCATATATGTCTAAATATCAGGATTATCTCATGAGAGGCAATTTAATATGTTGAAATGACACATTAGCATCAACATTAGTCTTGCAGGATATGGCACTCTTGGGGCGAAGCCCGCATTATCATTATTAGTCTGGTCGAGTATGGCACTCTGGGGGCGAGGCCTATTTCAGTATCAGTATGGGGCTAGGCCCATATCAGTATCGGTTTTGGGGGCGAGGCCCATATCAGTAACAGTTCTGGGGCAAAGCCCATATCGTTATCAGTATCAGTCTTGCCGGGTATGACACTCTGGAGGCGGGGCCCACATCCTTATCAGAATCAGTCCTGCTTGGTATGGTACTGTGGGGGCGAGGCTCGCATCACATCAGTATCAGTCTGGGGGCGAGACCCACATCAGTATCAGTATACGGGCGAGGCCCACATCAGTATTAGCCTGCAGGCGAAGCCCACATCTGTATCAGTCTACGGGCGAGGCCATATCAGTACCGGTTTGGGGCGAGGCCCACATCTACATCAGTATCAATTTTTGGGGATGGGTCCCGGGGTCGAGGCCTATGTCACATCAATATCAGTTACGGGGATGAGTCCCAGGGCCGAGGCCTATGTCATCATTAGTATCAGTTTTAGGGATGAGTCCCAGGGTCGAGGCCCACAGCATATATCGGTTTCAGGGATGAATCTCAGGGCCGAGGCCTACGTCATCATCAGTATCAGTTTTGGGGATGAGTCCCAAGATTGAGGCCCGCAACAGCATCAATATCAGTTTTGGGGATGAGTCCCAGGGTCGAGACCCACATCATCATCAGTATCAGTTTAAGGGATGAGTCTCAGGGTCGAGACCCACATCAGCATCAGTAGCAGTTTGGAGATGCGTCACAGGGTTGTAACCCACCACATCACATCAGTAGTTTTGTTGGGATGCGTCCCAGGCTTGTAACCCACTTCATCAGTATCAGCAGTTTTGGGGATGCGTCTCAGGGTTGTACCCACGTCTTCAGTATCAGCGTTTTGGGGATGCGTCCAAGGTTGAGGCCCATATTACATCAGTAGTTTTGGGGATGCGTCCCAAGGTTGTAACCCACTTCATAAGTATCAGCAGTTTTGGGGATGTGTCCCAAGGTTGTACCCACTCCATCAGTATCAGCAGTTTTGGGGATGCGTCCCAAGGTTGTACCCACTCCATCAGTATCAGCAGTTTTGGGGAGCATCCCAGGGTTGAGGCCCATATTTTATCAGCATTTTGGGGATGCGTCCCAGGGTTGAAAACCCATATCATCAGCAGTTTTTGGGATGCGTCCCAGGGTCGAGGCCCATTTTGGCAGCATTATCGGGATGCGTCCCAAGGGCGTGAGTCCCCATTGTCGGTTGCAGTTATCGGGATGCGTCCCAGGGCCGTTGGCCCCCTGCACCTTTAGTTTTGGGGATGCGTCCCAGGGCGAGGCCCATTTTAGCAATGTTATCGGGATGCGTCCCTGGGACGTGGGCCCCCGTTGTCGGTTGCAGTTATTGGGATGCGTCCCAGGGTCGTTGGCCCCCTACACCTTTATTTTTTGGGATGCGTCCCAAGGTCGAGGCCCATTTTGTCAGCGGCATTGGGATGCGTCCCAGGGTCGAGGCCCCCGTTGTCGGTTGCAGTTATTGGGATGCGTCCCAAAATCGAGGTCCACTGCAGTTCCAGTTTGGGGATACGTCCCAGGGTCGAGGCCCACACATCAATGGCAGTTATTGGGATGCGTCCCAGGATCGAGGTCCACTGCATCATTAGCTCAGCGGAGCAGCAGCAAGTCAGGTGGCAGCTGGCGAGCCAGGTAAGTAAAATGCATTGCATTACTTTGATAGGATTGTCATTTTACACATTACACAAGTCCCATCAAAGTGGGGGCGACTGTAGGCACTGTATTTTTGCATGTAAGACCCGATGATGAGTCTCATTTGGAGGCACTACCTTTTAAGTCGCGAGAGCCGCAGGAAACGGACGTCGGAAGGGAAGCAATATTTTGTTAGATTTTAGTCGCTTGTTTAGCTTCAGGCTCGCTTGTTGAACCTCCGTTATTAAAATACAACCCTTAGCCTTGGCCCAAAACTACAACCAAACCCAATCCAAAAAAATAATTAAAACATTTAAAATACATGTCACAAATTAAAACCAATAAAATTTTAAAATAACTAAATTGAAATTGAATTAAAACAAATTAAATTAAAAATAAATCAAATCTAAATACCAAAATTAAATAAATCTTTTCCTAATTAAACTAAATCATATCCAAATTTAAAAATCACCTACCAATTTAATATAATTCCCACCAAAAAATAAATATCCTTGCCTAAACTATTTAAAAATCAAATACCACACATGCATCAATAATTGATTTTATTTCCTTTTAAAAACCAGGCACAACCCTAACCCTAACACATCTACTATAAAATATAACACAAACTCAACTCTCTCACGGCAGAAGAAAAAAAGCACACATGAAACCTTAATCACGCAGCCTCTCTCTCCTCACGGCCACAAACACAAAAAAATAATAACCCTAATTCACAGATCACGCCATCATCCACAGTACACACTCACAACACCTGCTTCTCACTGCCTTACGCCATAAGCTTGCCACTCACACCTGCTGCCACACGCCATAAAGCTTGCCACTCACACATGCCTCCACTCACGACCTCACGCCAAAAACACGTCATTTACTTGATCCACGACAGCAACCAAAGGGAAACCCACTCACGCCCCTAAGAACATGCCCAACTCTCGCCTAGTTTTTGCATTTTCACGCCCACGTAGCCATATTCATCAAACAAACTGCCTCTGAATCTTCACGCCCATGTAGCCATATTCATCAAACAGACTGCCCTTAATCAGCCACTCGCCAGCCGAACAAAATAAAACTATACCTGATGATGAGGGTATTTATATCACTATTCCCACTCATTAAACTTAATATTTTGTATAGTTTCTTGAGTTTTGTGAATGTTTTGATGTGTTTTATTGTTATTTTGCAGATAAATAAAGTTTGGACAGCACTGGAGGCAATTTGGGGCAAAACCGGACAAAAATGCGTTAACAGGGATATTTTCGTCTTTTGCGCGTCGCGACTCTGAAACACTGCGCGCCGCGCCGCCCAGCGTGAGCCGAATCTGCTAACGTGCGCCAGGTCAACGGTCAACAATTTGAGAAGTTTTGACTTTGCTAAAATGCGCCGTGCCACGTGTCACCATCACATCCCATCTGCTAACATGCGCCGTGCCACGTGTCACCATCAATGCTGCCGACACTCAGACTTGACACGTGTCGCCTCGTCATCAGCCACATCATCGGTCAACAAGTCAACCTTGCCACGCGTCATGCCACATCATCGTCCACGTCAGCAGGTCAACCGAGTCAACTTGCCACGTCAGCCTCAGCCAATCAAAACTTGACACGTGTCGCCACGTGTCGCAATCCTATTGTGCCGACAAGTGAACAGTCAGCCGCCACGCCATGTCATCACCACGTCGTCGCCGCGTCGCAGGACGTCATCACAATAATTGAGAATTAGCCGCCTTGACACGTGTCGCGTGAACAGTCAGTCGCCTTGCTACGTGTCGCCTTCTCACATCGTGCCACGTCGACAAATCCAGCGTCGCGACGCGCGAACAGTGAAAATTTTTCCTATAAATAGAGCGCGAAATTTCAGATTTCAGTACACCATTCCCTCTCTCTTATTTGATGTAAATAGGGATTCTTTCTCTCTAAGTTTCGTTTTTAATTTTTAGTTTTTACTTTTGTATAATTTTAATTACTTTTTGTAATAATAGTAATCTACTTTCTTATTTTACAGTTTTTACTTACTATTCACTATGCGGAGGTAACTTCCCTATGCTAGGGTGAAAGGTAATTAATTTACTATTGCTATTTAGATTAATCTCCCTTAAAAATAATATATTTACTATTTAAAATTCTGATTAATAAAGGATATACCGCTATATTGGTCGGTTGGCAATTCAACTTAATCTGGTTTAAACCTGACTAATCAAGGAAACCGCTATATTGGTCGGTTGGTAAATTTATTTTGTCTGTTGGTTTGAACATGATTAATCAAAGATACCGCCAGATTGGTCGGTTGGTAAATTTATTTTGGTACCGCCTTTATGGCTGGATTATGGACAAATATTACCACCTATATGGCTGGTTGGACTTAATTTGACTTAATCAGGATACCGCCAGATTGGTCGGTGGTAAAATATTATCACAAGTTTATATTTATTTTATGGGAGATATCTAAATTAGTAGTAGTAAAAGTATTCCTTTTCCCTTAGCATTTTATTTGTAATTTCTTTTCTCTTCAGCAGCATTTTACTTATCGCAATTACTTTTCACAGCATTTTCATTTTATGTCGTTTTAAGTTTTTCCTAGCCCTAGCTATGTGTCATAACTAAGTTAGTAATCTAGGGTTGTGATGAAATCCAATATCACCGGTTTATAAGGGTTAAATTATAATTGGGTAATATAAAGATTTATTTATTGAGTCTTAATCTTAATGCTTTTTATTAACTGGCCACTAATAAAATTGATAAGGTAAACTTAAAATGAACTAGATATAGGGATTTTAGGTTTAAGACCTCAGACTCAATAACCCACGATCTTCCTTGAGGATAGATAACCCTTTAATAGATTTCCTTACAGGATAGGAAGATACCTGTCGGGCGGGGGTAGCCATAATTGGAACTTAATCTTAATGAATCCATATAATTTGATGACATAGACATATGGTTCAATTAGGTTAAATTGGATATTTGTAATTGACCATCGGAAGAGGCTTTTACATAATTTAGTTGTTCCAGGTTAATAAATCAATATTTTACCCAATTATAAGATAACAACTTCATCTTTAAAATAATTGGAATAAATCACAACCCTAGATAGTTTTAATATTGAATTTTCTCAAAATATCTTTTCAACCAATTTTAGTTACTTGCTTTTAAATTTAGAATCGTCGCCATTTCAAATCAATCAATCAAACAACCTGTCAGATATTAGTAATCATTTGACCTCATAAAAATTAATAGATAAGATTTTAAGTCCTCGTGGGATCGATACTTTTATACTACTTGAACGATACGTACGCTTGCGTTATACGTGTGTGTTTACGCCGGTCAAGTTTTTTGGCGCCGTTGCCGGGACTTAGTTATCTTTTACTATTAGTTTAGGGTTTAGATACCTTACTTGTATCTAATTTCTTTTTACTTATTATTTCTGTTTTCTTGTGTTACAGGTTCTCAGAGACACTTCATGAGACGAACCAGAAGCTTTGAAATCCGACCGCTTGACCCAGAAATTGAAAGAACCATCAGACAGTTGAGAAGGGAAAGGCGAGAAGGCCAAGAAGCCTTAGTCAACATGGAACCTGAACCTTTGGAGGTTGCACCACCAATACCCATTCGAGACAGAACCATTCCGGTGGTAGATGGCCTCATTTCCTGTATTGTTCTTCCTCCTTTACCAGCAAATGCGGGTGACATCAAAACTTGCATTCAGATGATTCAGCAAACAGTTCAGTTTGGAGGAAATGCAACTGAAGATCCTAATGCTCACATTAGTAACTTCCTGGAAGTTTGCGGCACTTTCAATTACAATCGAGCATCAGAAGAAGCAATGAGGCTGAGGGTTTTTCCATATTCCTTGAAAGACAGAGCAAAAGCATGGCTACATTCATTACCAGCAGGTTCTATCACAACTTGGAACGCTCTAGCCACAAAATTCCTTGCAAAATACTTTCCACCAGCCAAACTGCAAAGTTGAGGAATGACATCACATCCTTTGTGCAGCAAGATTCAGAATCCCTGTACGAAGCTTGGGAAAGATACAAAGATTTGCTCCGGAAATGTCCTCACCATGAGATTCCAAAATGGCTTCAAGTCCAAACTTTCTATAATGGACTTTCTGGACTGATGAGAACCACAATCGATGCTGCTGCTGGAGGAGCTTTGATGGCAAAAGGAGAAGATCAAGCCTGGGACCTAATCGAAGAAATGGCCAACAGAAATGAGCATTATTCAAAGAATTGCAGGAATCTATGAAGTTGGAGCTAATACAGCACTCAACACCAAACTAGATCAGATATGCAAATTCATGGAGACTCTTACCACTGGATCCACAAGTTCACACCATATGGAGGAGCACCAGAACCAAACCAACTTGAATAGACGGTGAATTATGTCAACAATTTCAACAGACAGGGGAAAATCCATATTCAACACCTATAACCCAGGGGGAGGAATCATCCTAATTTTTCATGGAGCAACAATTCAGGGCAAAAGAACTATCCACCACCTGGATTCCAGCAACAGAATAAAGGCCAGGAGCAGACAAATGAACCAGTAATGGCAGAGATGCTAGCTCAATTAAAAAGATATGAAGCTATGATTCAGAGCCAATCAGCTTCCATCAAAGCACTGGAGAATCAAATCGGACAAATGGCCGATGCTCAGAGTTACAGACCGCCAGGTAATCTTCCCAGCAACACAGAACCAAATCCAAGGAACCGAGGGAAGGAGCAATGTCAAGCTTACTTTAAAGAGTGGTACTGAGATCAACAAAGATGTTGGAATCCAGATGTCCCAAAAGAAGTTCCAGAGAAGAAGCCGAGAAACAGATGGAAAAAAAGAAGCAAAGGAAAAAGAACAAAGGAAAAGGAACCAGAACAAATCACTCCACCACCACCTTTTCCTCAGCGTCTTCAGAAAAGCAAAATGGACAAACAGTTTGCTCGTTTCTTGGAAATTTCAAAAAGCTGCACATTAACATACCATTTGCAGAAGCCTTGGAACAAATGCCCAGTTATGTCAAATTCATGAAAGACATTTTTTCACGAAAACGGAGATTGGGAGACTACGAACAGTAGCTTGGACAGAAGAATGCAGCGCCATCATTCAGAGGAAACTTCCCCAAAGTTGAAAGATCCTGGCAGTTTCACAGTTCCATGCACCATTGGAGAACATTACATCGGTAAAGCTTTATGTGATTTAGGTGCCAGTGTTAATTTAATGTCTTTTCTATTTACAGGAAACTGCAAATTGGAGAAGCATGCCTACCTCAGTATTTTTCAACTTGCTGATCGAACACTCGCATTTCCGAGAGGAGTCGTGGAAAATGTGCTAGTTAAAGTTGACAAACTCATCCTTCTAGCAGATTTCATCATCCTTGACATGGAAAAGACAAAGAAGTACCTATCATTCTTGGGAGACCATTTTTGGCTACAGGTAAAACTGTGATTGATGTACAAAAAGGAGAACTGACCATGAAAGTGCAGGACCAAGAAGTGACCTTTAATGTTTTCAAAGCAATGAAATTCCCGAGCGATGAAAAGGAAGAAGAAGAATGCTTCAGAGTTGATGTTATTGATAATATTGTTCAAATACTGAGTCAAATCCCACAGATACACTTGAAGCTTGCATCACCCACATGACAAACAACGAACTAGATGCTGAAATCTTGGAATGTATCAATTACCTTGACAAACCATTCCGATTCAAAGTAACACCACCAGTTGAAAGCTTGGAACTGCCAAAGAAAGATCGAATCAAGCCTTCGATTGAAGAACCACCGCAGCTGGAACTAAAGTTACTTCCGAACCATCTCAGGTATGCATTTCTTGGAAACTCTTCTGAATTACCTGTTATTATTTCTTCTTCACTAACATTGGATCAGGAAGAAAAGCTACTGAGAGTATTACGAGAGCACAAAAAAGCCATTGGCTGGACTATAGCAGACATTCGAGGCATTAGTCCATCATTTTGCATGCATAAAATCTTGATGAATGATGAATACAAACCCACAGTGGAGCATCAACGGAGACTCAATCCAATCATGAAGGAGTCGTGAAGAAAGAAATCATCAAATGGTTGGATGCTGGTATCATTTACCCCATCTCAGACAGCACTTGGGTAAGTCCTATGCAGTGTGTACCAAAGAAAGGAGGAATTACTGTTGTCACCAATGAAAAGAACGAGCTGATTCCAACAAGAACGGTGACTGGATGGAGAGTATGTATGGATTACAGGAAGCTGAACAAAGCCACGAGAAAGGACCATTTTCCGCTGCCATTTATTGACCAGATGTTAGACAGACTAGCAGGACATGAGTTCTATTGTTTCTCTGATGATATTCAGGGTACAATCAGATTGCTAATATAGCACCCAGAAGACCAGGAGAAAACTACTTTTACATGTCCCTATGGTACTTTTGCTTTCCGCAGGATGCCATTTGGATTATGTAATGCCCCTGCCACTTTTCAGCGTTGCATGATGGCCATCTTCTCAGACATGCTGGAGCAGAGTATGAGGGAGGTATGGATGATTTTTCTGTGTTTGGAGATTCTTTTGATCATTGTTTGTTAAATTTGGAACAGGTATTACAAAGATGCGAAGATACAAACCTGGTACTCAATTGCGAAAAATGCCATTTCATGGTACAGGAAGGCATTGTTCTTGGACACCGAAGTTCACAAAAGGAATTGAGGTACAAAGAAAAATCGAGACAATTGAGAAACTACCTCCACCAACATCTGTAAAGGGATTCGGAGTTTTCTTGGACATGCCGTTTTTACATGAGATTTATCAAAGACTTTTCCAAGATTGCCAAACCTCTTTGCAATCTTCTGGAAAAGGATGTGCCTTTCACTTCAACCAAAATGCCAGGAAGCTTTTGAGATCTTAAAACAGAAACTGATTTCTGCCCCCATCATTGTAGCACCAGATTGGACCCTTCCATTTGAGGTAATGCCTGATGCTAGTGATTTTGCTGTAGGTGCAGTTTTGGACAACGCAAAACAAAGATTTTCCACACCATTTACTACTCCAGCAGAACTCTGAATGAAGCTCAACTCAACTACACAACCACTGAAAAGGAATTGCTAGCAGTTGTGTACGCTTTTGACAAATTCCGCTCTTATCTGCTGGGTCCCAAAGTGGTGGTCTACACAGATCATTCAGCAATCAAATATCTGATCACAAAAAAAGATGCCAAACCCAGATTGATCCGTTGGATACTTCTTTTACAAGAATTCGACGTAGAGATCCGAGACAGGAAAGGAACAGAAAACCAGGTGGCAGATCACTTATTGAGGCTCGAGAATGGAAAAACAGCTGACAAAGAACTAATAATCAAAGAAACTTTTCCAGATGAACAATTGTTTTCCATAAAACAACAGGAAGTCCCTTGGTATGCTGACTATGTCAATTATATTGTATCAGGAAAATGGCCGTTGGAATGGACAACTCAGCAACAGAAGAAGTTCTTCAAAGAAGTCAAGCACTATGTCTGGGATGAACCGTACCTGTTTAAACGCTGTGCTGATCAATTACTGAGACGGTGTGTTCCACAAGAGGAAGTCAACAGTGTTTTGCAACACTGTCATTCATCACCATACGGCGGACACTTCAGTGGAAACAAAACTGCAGCCAAAGTCCTTCAATCAGGTTTGTTCTGGCCCACACTTTTTAAAGATGCTTATCTTTTTGTTTTTCAATGAGACAGGTGTCAGAGAACAGGGAATATTTCAAGAAGAAATGAAGGACCATTGCAAAAAATTCTGGAAGTGGAGATATTCGATGTATGGGGTATTGATTTCATGGGACCATTTGTTCCATCATTTGGAAACATGTACATTCTAGTTGCTGTAGACTACGTCTCCAATGGGTTGAGGCAATTGCACTGCCATCCAATGATTCCAAAGTGGTGATCAAATTCCTGAAAAAGAACATTTTCACTCGGTTCGGAACACCTCGGGCAATTATCAGCGATGGTGGCTCTCATTTCTGCAACAGATATTTTGATGCACTCCTATCCAAATATGGAGTTACTCACAAGATTGCCACAGCTTACCATCCACAGTCAAATGGACAGGTTGAAGTTTCAAACAGGGAGATCAAAAGAATCCTAGAAAGAACCGTTGGATCAACAAGGAGGGACTGGTCTACAAAACTGGATGATGCATTATGGGCCTACCGAACAGCTTACAAGACACCCATTGGTATGTCCCCATATCGATTGGTGTTTGGGAAAGCATGCCATCTGCCAATTGAACTTGAACACAAGGCGTACTGGGCACTGAAGAAATTGAATCTTGATTCACAAGCTGCAGGAGAGAAAAGACTTCACCAACTCAATGAATTGGAGGAATTTCGCCTACAGGCTTATGAGAATGCCAAATTGTACAAAGAAAGACCAAAAAATGGCATGACCAAAAAATAGTGCACAGACAGTTAGAACCAAGGCAGCAGGTGGTTGTTGTACAACTCAAGGTTAAAACTTTTCCCTGGAAAGTTAAAATCTAGGTGGTCCGGACCATTTGTGATTACTCAGATTTTACCATATGGAGCTGTTGAGTTACTGGATCCTAATACCAACAACACATTCAAAGTTAACAGTCAGCGTGTCAAGCACTACTGGGGAGAATCATTTGAGCGACAAAAAGAAAGTGTCACACTTTCAGATACAGCATAAACGTTCGAAAAGTCACGTCTAGCTGACGACGATTAAACTTAGCGCTCGCATGGAGGCAACCCATGCAATTTTTGTATATATAGTGATTTGGTGTGATTTAATTTTGTGTGTTTAGTTTTTGCAGATTAAGTCATTTCAAGATGAAAAAGCTCTCGCAAATCTTCACAAGCAATTTCCTTCTCTCCCTAAAAATCTCTGATGAAAGTCTACAAAGCTCGCTTGGAACGAATGAGACTACTGACAATCCATGGTGTGCCCAATGACATTCGTTGGGTAATTGAAGCACGAGTCCGATTGGCAGGTGAATCCTCTGATTCTTTTATTTCACATCTGCCTGGTTTTGGAAGAAGCACCTATGCAAAGAACGAGAGCTAAGCAAATGGGTGTTTGTTACAAATGTGCACGTTGGAATTGCAATACTCGTTGTCATTCTTTAGGAATGGTGTCTGTTAATCGCGAAGACAAAATTAAATCATTAGGAATGGCTTGAGTAAGGAGTCTTTAGATGATATATCTTCGACTCTTGAGACGCATCCCAGTGGATATGTTTCACATAGACTTTCGCAGATTACATACACAATATCAAAAAGAAAGACAAAAATTAAGTCTTGGGAATCTGACTCAAAAAGACCTTGTTTGCCAATTTATAAGAAAATTGGATGGGAAGCTTGTCCCTGACGCATAGATGTCAATCAAGCCGTTACTTTTCTTGCACATATATATCTCTTTGTCTTTTCTTAATAATTGTGATTTGTTTTGTTATTTTCTTTTATTTCTCCGACAGGATCCATACCTTTTTGACTATCACGATCTATTATTGTACTAATCATCATTTGGAATATACTTGTGCTATTTTTACTCACCCCTTTCAGGTATTATAAATTCAACTCATCATTGCACCTTTGAAGTCATCCAGAGTTAAGAAAGAAAAACATAAAAATGGAAGCCACTTCAAGAAGACGAGTTGAAAACATTTGTGTGTTTTTGCGGTAGTAGTGTTGGTACTAAACACAATACATAGAAGCGGAACAGGAGTTGGGTCGAGTATTAGCTGCAAGGAATATGCACTTAATATATGGCGGAGGAAATCTTGGATTAATGGGGATCGTTTCAAAGGCCGTACAGGAGGCAGTCATGTTTTGGGAATCATCCCAAAACCCTTGGCAGAGGCAAATCTTATTGAATCATCAAACGGAGAGGATTGATCGTGCCAGGTATGTCTGAACGACTGGTAGAAATGATTAACCGTGCTGATGCTTTTATTGCTTTGCCAGGTGGCTTGGGTAAATTGGAAGAAATTTTTATCGTACTATCTTGGGCGAACCTGAACATGCACCAGAAACCAATTGGGCTGTACAATGTTGATGGATTTTATGATTTTCTTTGTGTGTTTCTTGATGATGCCCGGAGAAATGGATTCATATCAAAACCTTTAAAAGAAATCCTATTTACTGCCAGAACTGCTCCAGATCTAATTGACCAACTCATAGCCTATGAACCACAAGTTGACCCTATCATTTCAAAGATAAATTGGTCTGGGGACGATCGTGGTAAGAGACGTCGGGTTAATCTGGATCTTAACCTTTAAATCCTGTAGAACTTCAGTTAACCAGGTATTATCGTCTAAACTCTTCTTCTACTATTTAAGACATTGGGGACAATGTCTCATTTAGGTTTGGGGGAGGCAATTAGTTGATTATATCTTGTTTTTAGTTGTATGTTGTGTTTTTATTTTTTTAGTCCAAAATTTTTCGAATAATACAAAAAAAATTGAAAATTTTTCAAAAATTACAAAAATATTTTGCATTTTTGTGTTTTTATTTTGACTAAAAGGTGGAATTGGTAAAAGATAGCCGAGTAAGGAATTTCCGCTCCTGAGACGTATCTTAAACCTATTTTGAAACAAGTTAATTTTTGTTTATTTCCTTTTTAATTATTTAATTTGTGAATTCTCCTTAAAACTAACTAAAATGTATCTTCATATGTTCAGTTGACAGGTATTATGAACTTACATGGAACATACAGTCGTGAGCTAAAATTGAAAAGTTTGTAATATTCAGTGCTCTAGTTTAATTGGAGGAAGCATCTCAAATAGTGATGGAGTAAAAAAAAAAAAAAAAAAAAAAACGTCCGAGATCCGAGTTATTAAGTCTGTAAGGGTGTTTTAACACCTAGTGCCCTAAAACCAACTGGTTTGGGAGTCATTGGCCCAAATCTCGCTACATGGATCGAAGATGCTGCAAATATATATATATATATATTTGAAGTCTAAGTAATTAAGTTCGTAGGGGTGTCTTAACACCTGGTGCCCTAAAGCCAACTGGTTTGGGAGCCACCAACCCAAAGCTCGCTATATAGACGGAATGTATTGTATATAAATAAAATAGAGAAAAAATCAAAGAAAAAATCAGAAAATCAGAAAATTATTCCATTGCTACAAAAAGGTGTGAAATCTGATAGAACTTTAGGACAAAAATATTACTCTCTTATCAACTGCACTTATGACTGTTGTGGGCAAAAATGAGTTGATTAATATTTTGTTAGCTGTGTATATGGAGAATGGTAAAAATAATCGGAGAATTTACTTATTCGGTAATTTAGAAAGAATCAAAACAACTAGTAACTTGGAGTAGAATTTTCACCTGATTAGTCACTAACTTTCTTTATTCTCTTTTCGCTTGTCTTTTTGCTTTTGTGTGCATTAGTTTTAATACCTTTTTAATTTTGTAAAATGTTTGTGGGTATCATTGCTGTAAACCCTCACGAGACTACACTCGTCCACTAGGGACACCAGGGTTTTAAGGCTTGTTGCATATGCTAAATGCAACCGTGATCCCTACGAAAATGGCTTAGTTAAATTTTGTTATGTTATTTTATTTTGTATTTTGCTCGAGGACTAGCAAAATGTTAGGTTGGGGGTGTGATGAGTGGTATTTATATCACTATTTCCCACTCATTAAACTTAATATTTTGTATAGTTTCTTGAGTTTTGTGAATGTTTTGATGTGTTTTATTGTTATTTTGCAGATAAATAAAGTTTGGACAGCACTGGAGGCAATTTGGGGCAAAACCGGACAAAAATGCGTCAACAGGGATATTTTCGTATTTTGCGCGTCGCGACTCTGAAACACTGCGCGCCGCGACGCCCAGCGTGAGCCGAATCTGCTAACGTACGCCAGGTCAACGGTCAACAATTTGAGAAGTTTTGACTTTGCTAAAATGCGCCGTGTCACGTGTCACCATCACATCCCATCTGCTAACATGCGCCGTGCCATGTTCACCATCATATGCTGCCGACACTCAGACTTGACACGTGTCGCCTCGTCATCAGCCACATCATCGGTCAACAAGTCAACCTTGCCACGCGTCATGCCACATCATCGTCCACGTCAGCAGGTCAACCGAGTCAACTTGCCACGTCAGCCTCAGCCAATCAAAACTTGACACGTGTCGCCACGTGTCGCAATCCTATTGTGCCGACAAGTGAACAGTCAGCCGCCACGCCACGTCATCACCACGTCGTCGCCGCGTCAGCATGACGTCATCACAATAATTGAGAATTAGCCGCCTTGACACGTGTCGCGTGAACAGTCAGCCGCCTTGCTACGTGTCGCCTTCTCATCGTGCCACGTCGACAAATCCAGCGTCGCGACGCTGAGGTCCTTGGCGTCGCGACGCGCAGAACAGAAAAATTTTCCTATAAATAGAGCGCGAAATTTCAGATTTCAGTACACCATTCCCTCTCTCTTATTTGATGTAAATAGGAATTCTTCTCTCTCTAAGTTTCGTTTTTAATTTTTAGTTTTTACTTTTGTAATAATTTTAATTACTTTTTGTAATAATAGTAATCTACTTTCTTATTTTACAGTTTTTACTATTCACTATGCGGAGGTAACTTCCCTATGCTAGGGTGAAAGGTAATTAATTTACTATTGCTATTTAGATTAATCTCCCTTAAAAATAATATATTTACTATTTAAAATTCTGATTAATAAAGGATACCGCTATATTGGTCGGTTGGCAATTCAACTTAATCTGGTTTAACCTGACTAATCAAGGAAACCGCTATATTGGTCGGTTGGTAAATTTATTTTCTGTTGGTTGTTTGAACCTGATTAATCAAAGATACCGCCAGATTGATCGGTTGGTAAATTTATTTTGGTACCGCCTTTATGGCTGGATTATGGACAAATATTACCACCTATATGGCTGGTTGGACTTAATTTGACTTAATCAGGATACCGCCAGATTGGTCGGTGGTAAAATATTATCACAAGTTTATATATTATTTTATGGGAGATATCTAAATTAGTAGTAGTAAAAGTAATTCCTTTTGCCTTAGCATTTATTTCATTTGTAATTTCTTTTCAGCATTTTACTTATCGCAATTACTTTTCAGCATTTTCATTTTATGTCTTTTAAGTTTTTCCTAGCCCTAGCTATGTGTCATAACTAAGTTAGTAATCTAGGGTTGTGATGAAATCCAATATCACCGGTTTATAAGGGTTAAATTATAATTTGGGTAATATAAAGATTTATTTATTGAGTCTTAATCTTAATGCTTTTTATTAACTGGCCACTAATAAAATTGATAAGGTAAACTTAAAATGAACTAGACATAGAGATTTTAGGTTTAAGACCTCAGACTCAATAACCCACGATCTTCCTTGAGGATAGATAACCCTTTAATAGATTTCCTTACAGGATAGGAATATACCTGTCGGGCGGGGGTGTAGCCATAATTGGAACTTAATCTTAATGAATCCAGATAATTTGATTGACATAGACATATGGTTCAATTAGGTTAAATTGGATATTTGTAATTGACCATCGGAATAGGCTTTTACATAATTTAGTGTTCCAGGTTAATAAATCAATATTTTACCCAATTATAAGATAACAACTTCATCTTTAAATAATATTGGAATAAATCACAACCCTAGATAGTTTTAATATTGAATTTTCTCAAATATCTTTTCAACCAATTTTAGTTACTTGCTTTTAAATTTAGAATCGTCGCCATTTCAAATCAATCAAACAACCTGTCAGATATTAGTAATCATTTGACCTCATAAAAATTAATAGATAAGATTTTAAGTCCTCGTGGGATCGATACTTTTTATACTACTTGAACGATACGTACGCTTGCGTTATACGTGTGTATTTACGCCGGTCAATACATGTCCCTTAAAGCAGCAAAAACCGTGAAACCTGTCCAGAAAATACTCCCCCAAACTGCCTCCAGTATTACCGAAAATCAGTAGCTCAATACCCCTCAAATCACCAAAAACAGCCCCCCGAAACTCCACAACAATGACAAAAAAACAACAGCCCAAATACCTTAAAACAGACACAAAAACCACCCTAAAACAGTGAGCAAACAACCCCAAAAAAACGGCCTAAAACAATCCCCGAATTAGCCTTAAAAAAATCCACAGATTGCCTAAAACAGCGACAAAAACAGTGACCAGAAAATACAACAAAAATAGTAGCAAAACGGAGTAAAAACGGCGACCAAAATAGCAAAACAATGAGCTAAGACATTGAAACAGTGAACCAGAAATGTTGCGGAGTATTATCCCCTCCGACGGACTTATAACGCGCTTCCAAAAGTCGATGCAAAAGGTTAGACCTGAGGGTACTTTTCACATCCATTTTCATTCGTATTTTTATTGTTTATTGAATTTTATTTGCATGATTATTGTCGAATGATGCATGTTGTGGCCCTTGAATAGATAGAAAATGCATGTATTGTGAAATGATGTAGGTTGTGGCCCTTGAATAAAACGGAAAATATGTCGCCTCTTGTGGTATATAGGATGGAAACCCGGATATAAATTTCATAGCCGATTCCGAATGGATGGTAGTATGATCTGTACTCGGGATACAACTCCACGTACCACTTGAGTAAAGGACGCATATTTCATTTTATGTTGTTTTGATTTGTTTATTATTCGCTACTTGATTTCCGCATGTTATTTGTTTATGTAATGATGCGATAAAGCGCATGGGCTTAGTAAGTGCGATTAAAGGTCCTATATTTTGAGAGGTTAAATTCCTTTACCACGATGTTTTGCCGCGTCGGATGATGTATATTCGGTTGAATGTGATATATGTTTAATCGGGTATATGAAGTCCGATATTGTTGTCTTTATTTCTTATATGCATCGTGTTATTAGCGTATGGGCTTAGTAAGTGCGATTAAAGGTCCTCTATTTTGAGAGGTTAAAATCCTTTGCCACGATGTTTTGCCGCGCCGGATAATGTATATTAGATTGAATGTGAGATATGTTTAATCGGGTATACGAAGTCCGATATTGTTGTCTTTATTTCTTATATGCATCGTGTTATTAGCATATGGGCTTAGTAAGTGCGACTAAAGGTCCTCTATTTTGAGAGGTTAAAATCCTTTACTACGATGTTTTGCCGCGCCGGATAATGTATATTCGATTGGATGTGTGATATGTTCAATCGGATACAAGAAGTCCGATATCATTGTCTTTACTTTTTTATAAATGTATTGTGTTGTTTGCGCATGGGCTTAGTAAGTGGGATTAAAGGTCCTATAAGTAAGGGGTTAAAAGCCTTTACCACGATGCTTTACCTCACCGAATAATGTGTATTCGATTGAATGTGAGATATCTTCAATCGGATACATGAAGTCCGACACCGTGGTCTTTACTTTGTATATGTTTTGTGTTATTTGCGCATGGGCTTGATAAGCTTGATTAAAGGTCCTTTATGTCAAATGGTTAAAAGCCTTTACCACGATGTCTTGCCGCGCTTCTTACTATGTCATTTATCCTTTTTCACATCATTGCTTTATTTACGCATGCATTACGAAGTTCCATATAATTATATTTATCTTTGTACGCATTGTAATGAAAAGCGCATGGGCTTATTATGTTGGACTAAAAGGTTCTCCATTTGGGGGAAGAAAAGCCTAAAAGGCTACATTTACCACGATATTTGCCGCGTCTTTCATCTATTGATTGCATCATCTATCTTTGTCTTGGCTCAATCTATTATCATTTGTGTATCCATGTTATGATAGCATTTGGGCATTATTTCTCATGGTATGTAGGATGGAAACCCGGACATAAATTTCATAGCCGATTCCGAATGGACGGTAGTATGATCTGTACTCGGGATACAATTCCACGTACCACTTGGAAAAATGCCCACATGTGTGTTTGTTTCAATATTAGTTATCTTCTTTTGCATCACATCATAGCATGTTTACTTTAATGCTTAATTGCCTCCTTAATTGTCTTTTTTTTGCACTATGTACCTAGTTGACCTCTTATTTACTCATGTATATGTAATGGCTATTTGTTTGTGTTTCTGCATGTATAAGTATGGTATGTTTATGAAATTACATGTTCGCCATTATTTGATTCACTTTTATGTACGCTTGTGTGATTATTGTGCGTTTGCGCTTTCATGAATACAATATGCTTATGAAGTTGTATGTTTGTCGCTACTTTGATTCACTTTCGAGCATGCAGATTTAGATGTAAGATGTATGTAAATTTATGTGTAAGTTTTATTTTCGTGCATATGAACTTAGAAGCATAATACTCTTGGAAATATGTGTTACTTAGGCTTGACTAAATTATTGCACAAATCATTTCATTACAAGTGACATAAGTAAGGGACCATTCCGAACCCAACGGTTTGAGGTCTTCCCTTGAGAGGGGTGAGTGCGGCCTTAAATCTCATTTTCCCGGTTCACACCGGGTGGCGACTCCATTATTCTCCAGTTTAGTCCCCTGCGGGCTACTCCATACTCCCAACCGGGCCGTGAGCCTGGGACAACATGCGTCGCCCAGTTTCTGTGTTCCCACAGTAAGCTTTGGTATAAAATCAATAAAATAGTTTATGATATAGATATGAATATGTATAAATTTTGGTATGGTGGAAAAATTATCAGGCTTACTCCTTTAACCCTACAAGAGGTCTATAAGGAAGAGTTGTACATGTAGAGGAGTGAATAAGAGTGGACTAAAAGGAAAAGTGAGATTCATGAGTTTAGAGTGTTACTAAGAGAGCTTCTAGAATTGATAGAGAAAAAGACGTTAGCAAAATGTGAAGTCAATGAGGATATGAGCGTAGCCTTGAGTAATGAAATAAACCATGTTGACGTTTTTATAAATAAACGTGACAATGATGATATTGATGTGAGAAATACCATTAGTGATGCCGATTTGGTTATTCGCTATGATAATGTGGTGCTTGTAGTTACTGTTAAGGGTGAATATCATATGGAGCAATCTGATTTTGGTTGTGAGGCCTTGAGTTATGAGGTGCAAAAAGTACATGTGGCCGAATATGTAGAATGTGACGAGATCGTGGATGAGTGTGTTGATTGTTTGAGGAAGCGACATGGGCATGTTGATTTTGTTTTAAATGAGGTTTCAAATGTGAATCCAGATTGGAATGTCTTTGGGGTTGCAAGTGAAACTAAGAATGCGAGTAGCACTGGAGAGACTAAGAGAGGAAAAATATTGAAATAAGTCATTCATTGGTTATTGACTTTTTCTCACCTTAACTATTATTTTCCATGTGATTTTATTTTATTCCAGGATTGTCGTCATATTGATCTTGTAATTTTTATCTTTGATCCGGGTTCGGATTTGAGGTCGAATTCTTTTCAAGAGAGGGACAATAATATGATCCAGAATGAGCTATGTTGTTAGGCCAAGTTAACTTGAAGTTGTTGTGGCTATTGCATGGCTTGGTCAGATTGGTGTATTTGGATCTTTTTGGTGGACTTGGAATATTCCTTGGGTTTGGAGTTTGGTCGATGCATGGGACTTTATATGAAGGATTTTTTATGTCTAAGGCATGAATGGAATGCGTTTTGGACGTGCATGGGCTACCTTGATTAATTTCGGGCTTAATTTCTGAATGGTGTATTAGTAGTGGCGGGATTTACGCAGTCTTCGTATTTTGGATGTAACGTTCTCATCCGATGTCCGATTTTAGTGATTCAAGTTGAATTGGAAATCAGACTCATAGATCGACAACGTTTTAGTTTATATCAAAGTCCAATTCAGAAGCTTTCATGGTCCAAATACCGAAGCAATTATCCCTACAGCTTTTATGTTTCATATTTTTAAGGTTATGTGATGTTTAAGTGTTGGGCTGAACTTTAATTGAATTAGAAAGCTCATGCACGAAATTTGAAAGTATTTTATGTGTTATTGAGTTTATTTTACTAGCGTTTTATTATATTTGGGTAGAATTAGGGTTAGCCACCTATTTAACGGGGTATTATTCATTGTAATTGATATTTAATTAAGAATATATTTTTAATAAAATAAAGTGACTTGTGTCGTCTTGAGAGAGTGGATTCTTCCTTGGTTCTACGGAATAAAGCTTATCAACGTGTGGCAAACGTTGTGGCACTGTATCGCTGTTCAAGATTCTCCAAAGAAATAAAGAAAAGTTCTTAAGATAAGGTTTTTTAAAGGTTAGACTTGATCTTGAAATGATTTTTTCTTAAAAAAAATCAAGATTCGCGGTTCTTGGGGCTTTTTGTTGTAGAAGCGGGCCATTCTTTGTTGATAAACCGCTGTCCTCATGGCTGACTTCTCTTTTTTTTCCTCGATCAGGTCGAGGTGGCTTCTGATAAGTTCTTCATTTTTTTCTCCCTCGAAATGGGACTCTGTGGGAAGTTATCCCGATCTCTGCTGGAATAACTGCTTCACACCCGTATGATAAGGAAAATGGGGTCTCCCTTGTAGAATCTTTATAGGTCGTCTGGTGTGCCCATAGTACTTCCGGCAATTCCTCGACCCATAAGCTCTTGCAGGATCCGAGCCGAGCTTTAAAAGTTTCCTTGATTATTTGTTTTGCCACCTCAACCTGTCCGTTGATTGATTGGGGTGGGCTGGTGGGTGAACTTTAAGGCGATCTGGAGGTCTTCGCAGAGTTTCCTGAATCCCCTGCTATCGAACTGTTTTTCATTATCGGTGATGACAGCCCGTGGGATTCCGAACCTGCAGATAATGTTCTGCTTTAAAAATTATGTGGCCTTCTTCTCTGTGATTGTGGATAAGGGTTCGGCCTCCACCCATTTGGTGAAATAATCTATGGCCACAATGGCGTACGCTCGTCTGTTCCCGTCCCATTGGCATTGGTCCGATGATATCTAGCCCCCACTGAGCGAATGGCCAGGGACTGGACAGGGTGGTTAACTGCTCTGCTGGTTGGTGGTGAATATTGGCATTCTTTGGCATCCTTCGCATTTCCGGGCTACTCTCATGCTGTCTTGGTGCATAGTTGGCCAATAGAACCTTGCCTTAAAGCTTTAAAGGCGATCGATTGTCCTCCGATGTGACTCCCACAGATACCCGCATGAATTTCCCTGAGTACATAATCAGCCTCTTCTTCTGCTAAACATCTTAGGAGGGGTACTGTGTAGCCTCTTTAGTAAAGCACTCATTCGATCATGGAGAACTTGGTGCTTTTGAATTTTAGTTTCCTGGCTTCCTTCTTGTCCTCGGGTGTCTCCCATGTTTCCAAATATTTTTTAATTGGCTGTATCCATGAGGTTTTGTCTTCTTCATCCAATACTTTTACTTCGAGTTCTCCTACGCTCTTTTCTCGGAGGATGATTAGGGGGATAATTATGGGGTTCTCTGATTTTATTGAGGACGCGAGTCGTGCCAAGGAATCTGCCTCGTTGTTGTCTTCTAGACTGATTTGCTCAAAGTGTACGTTCTCCATTCCTTCTAATAACCTTTTTACTTCAGCCAAGTAGGCTATCATACTCGGTTCCCTGGCTTGGAATTCGCCTTTCAGCTGCTGAACAGCTAGTTGAGAGTCACTTCTTATCTCTACGTCATGGACTCCCACCACCGCGCATAGCCTGAGACCGGCCAGAATGGCCTCATACTCTGCCTCATTGTTTATGGCCTCGAAGGCGAACCTTAGGGCGAACAATACTTCTTCCCCCTGTTGTTTTTCAATATGATCCCAGCTCCACCGCCCTGTGAGCTGGCAGACCCGTCCACTGACATCTCCCATTTGTCTTCCCATACGGTCAAGATCTGGGGTTCGGTGAATTCAGCAATAAAATCTACCAGGGCCTGCCCTTTTACTGCTGTTTTTGGGATGTAAGAAATGTCGTGTTCACTTAACTCTACCGACCACTTCATTAGCCTGCCAGAAACTTCCGATTTTTGTAGAATCTGTCTCAAAGGATAATCGGTGTAAACCGTAATAGGATGGGTTTTCGGGTTGCAGGAATTAATGACAGGGCGACCAGTTCATGTACCGGATATCGGGTCTCAGCATCTAACAGAGCTTTGCTGACATAATATACTGGCCTTTGGACCTTATCGACCTCTTGTACCAGCACCGAGCTCACTGCGTGCTCTGATACAGCTAAGTACAAGTATAAGGTTTCTCTCGAGAGTGGTTTTGCTAGGAGCGGGGGCTTTGTTAGGTATTGTTTTAACTGTAGGAAAGCTTCCTCGCATTTTGGCGTCCAGTCGACTTCCTTCTTGGCCTTCTTGACGACTTTGAAGAAAGAGTGTTATTTCTCTATTGCTTGGGAGATGAATCGGTTGAGCGCGGCTAATCTGCCGGTTAGACTTTGTACCTCTTTTACCGTCCTAGGGGACTTTAAGTCTAGTACGGTTTGGATCTTCTGTGGATTGGTTTCTATGCCTCGGGAGCTTACCATGTAACCCAAAACTTTCCCCGAGGCCACCCCGAAGGCGCACTTCTCCAGGTTGAATTTTAATTTTAAATTGTGTTTCCTCAATAACTCAAAGGTTTTCTACAGGTTGTCACGTGATACCTGGTTCTTCAGACATCGTTATCATGTCATCAACATATACCAGCATTGATGTGCCAATGAGTGGTTTGAAAATTTTGTTGACTAGTCTTTGAAAGGTGGCTCCTGCAAGCATTACTTTATAACAGTAAAGCCCATGATAGGTGACAAAAGTTGTCTTATCCTTATCCGCAGGGTGCATCTTAACCTGGTTGTATCCTGAGAAGGCGTCCATAAAGCTTAGCAGTCCCTGGCAGGCTGTTGCATCTACCAGTTGATCTACGTTTGGCAGTGGGAAGCTGTCTTTCGGGCATGCCATGTTCAGGTCGGTGAAATCCACACATATCCTCCATTTTCCGTTTGACTTTTTCACCAGTACCACGTTTGATACCCACTTCGGGTATTTTACTTCTCTGATGAAACCAGCTTTCAATAATTTGTCCACCTCGGTCGCTACTATCCTGCACCGTTCCTGATTGAAGGTTCTTCTTTTCTGCTTGACTGGCTTGTGTGATGGGCTTACTGCTAAGCGATGATTGAGGAATTTCGGGTCAATCCCGGGCATTTCGTCGTGCCCACATGCGAAGATGTCTGGATACTCCTTAAGACATTCCAGCACGCCCTGTTTCATGTTTTTGTCTAAGTTTCCCCCAATTTTTATGCCCTTCCCGGGTCCGAAGAGTTCTATACCTTCTAATTCTTCGATCTTCCTAGCCTGGCAACTTTGTTTGGCCGAAGACTCGGATCCTCACTTGCTTCTTCTTCGTCGTCATTCTCCTGCCTTTTGGTACCTACTCCAACGCATAGGGTTTCATGCGAGAGAGTGGCGAAACAGCTGCGGGCTACTTTCTGACTCCCGCACACGATTCCGATTCCTTCCCGTGTGGGGAATTTAAGCTTTAGGTAATAGCAGGACATCGCGGCCTTTGTCTTCATCATGAAAGGCCGACCGATAATGACTTGGTAACTGCTCATGCAGTCCACCACTGTGAAATTTATCATGATCGTCCGGGTTTTGGGTGAGCCCCGATCGTCATGGCCAATTGTATCCTTCCAGTGGGACGACCGTTGAGCCCCCGAAGCCGTACATGGGGGTGCCGTCATCGGTTAGAGTTGCATACTCTACTCCCATGCCCTCTAAAGCTTCATTGGAGATTATGTCTACTGCACTTCCGGGATCTACCAAGATTCTGTCCACTTCTGAGCCGCCGATTGTCACCTTGATTATTAATGCATCGTCATGGGGGAAACTCACCCCTCGAGCATCCTCTTCGGTGAACATTATTGGTATCGACCGTCCTCCTCGTTGTACCGAGGACCGTTCTGTCTCCAGCACCTCCGCCCCCCGAGCTCGGCTATAGTTTTTCTTGACCGGTTAGAGTCTCCGGCCAGTGTCTCCCCCCGGCGATGATGTTCACCTGTCGGCTTCGTGCCCTCTGTCTGGCTGTCATAGCTTCATGGTCAATATATTATTTAAGTACCCATTCCGTGCTAGGTCTTCCATCTGTTCCCATAAATCTTTACACTCGTCCGCTGTATGTCCCCTCAGATTATGATGTATGCAATAAGATTTCTTATTCCTTTTATCTGGGGGAAATCTCCTGAGGTCGGGTTCTATCAAGAGGCCCTTTCCTTCTATCTCCATGATGATTTGCCCTGGTGGCTTAATATGATTCTTCTCGGACTACGTGGTTTACTTGGGTCGGGACTCATCTTTCCTGGTCATTCCGAGGCATTGGCTTTAATTCCTTGCGTCTCGGGAGGAGTTTTCTGAACTCCCTATCTGGCCGGTGGGGGGCTTCTGCCCTTGTTGTCCTTTCTTTGATGGCCGTCCCCCTCCGGGAGATCTTTTCTTCATTTTCTAATGAGACGAACTTTCGGGCTACTTCCAAAGCGGTAGCATAATCTGGTGTGTCTTGGATACTTAAGTGAGTCCACAGTTTTCCGACCCTTAAGGCTCATTTTAAACTTTCCAAGGCCTCAAGGGATTCATATCCTCCGACTTCGAGTACCATATTGTGGTACCTCTCAATGGAAGTTTTTAGGGGCTCGTCCTATTCTTGCTTCATGAGTCTTAACTCTCCAATTGTTTTTTTAGGGACGCAGGCCCCCTTGAAGTGCCGAATGAACTACTTTTTAAGTTGTGTGAAGCTTCCGATGGCCCCGGGGCCAAGTCAGGGGGAATACTTTGCAGATGGCATCTCATACTACTCATGGGACTTCCATTAATAGGACAAAGCTCTCAATGTGGGATTTTGGTTGGTATATGACCCTTGTAGGGCGTCATGGTTGGCATGTTGAATCGCATGGGAACTTTGCCGACCTTATTTCTTCTGTGAGGGGAGATTCCTCATCACCGTCCCGGGTATCTCCTGCATTAGTCTTGAGGCTTACCCCCCATTGGCCATCTTTTTTTTTAGCCAAGACTTCATCTCACTACTCGCGCTGCCATGTCGCTTTCTGTGTCCCTCTGCGCATCTATTTCCCCGGGTGCGGTGCTCTTCATGCCTTGAAGTTTCCCGCACATTCTCACCATACTCCCTGTCTTTTCCTCTGGAGTCACGGAGACTATCATAGGAGGAATCTGGCGATTGTCTTATTTCTTCTTCTTCCCATGTGTTCTCTATTTGTGAATCTTTTTCTACGACTACGGATTTTATCCCATAGGGACCCTTCCTCCTGGGTTTATCGTCTTCACTCATATCCGCAATTCTTTTACCTTTTGCTTTTTCACCTTTTCTTCGGCTGGTCCCGGCTTCCGGTCTCTCGTTTTTCATTCATTCCATTCTTTCCAGTCGATCTATCATGGATTTCATGCTTTCTTCCATCTTTTTCATCTAGTCCGTAGCTGGAGTTCCTGATGACTGATGATTTCCGCCTTCTGATATTGTCTTTTTCGTGAACTGCTTTTTGTCACGAAGATCCCCACAGACGGCGCCAACTGTTGACGGCTGATTTTGGTCTCAGGGCAATATGGGAATATCACTCCCGAGACAATCCTCCCTCAATAGTGAATTTATTCGGTTAAGGGGGAACCAAAAGTAAATTTAGCAAAAGACAGATAAATACACCAATCAACAAGGAGATTTAACGTGGTTCAGCGGATCAGGTCCAACCTACGTCCATGAACACAAACGTAATGATATTTTTATTACTGAGATATATTTCTCTGATATCTCTTATGTTTACAAGCTTGATCCTAGTGATCTTCCTCTTGATTCCGATGCCTCTTACACATGTTTTACCCTTCTATTTATAATAATACAGAAATCAGATTCATTCTTTTACAAGGGTTCCCAGTTGAGTCAATCTCCTTCTTCGACAAGGATTTCTAATTTCAAACTATCCTTATTCCTTTTGTCCTATTAAGATACTGATTTCATCAGTTCTCCCCGTGAAAGAAGGATAATTTGTCAGCTTATCCGAGAAAATAGGATGCTCTACCTTCCTGATCACGTCTCGCTATCTGGTCGGTCTTCATGAGGTCGGTCATGATAGTCCTTTGAACTGAGAATGCTGCCACCGATCTGATAATGCTCGGTAATCCGAACCAAAGTGGTCAGTCACCTATCATCAAGTGCTCGGCCCCTCACTTACGTGGTCGGTTCTTCTTTTTAATGATTTTGACCAAGAAGGGAATTTACCCTCCTACCCCTGGCGTATTCTTTAACTAACATAGGATCTGAAAATGCCATCAACACTTTTTAAATAAAAGAAGAAGGTCTGCATTAAAGTTTAGAAATGATGAATTTATAAAGAAAAGACCAAATTATAATATTTGTTAGTAAATTAGTTGTTGCAATAGCCATAATTAACCTCACAATCATAAATGTATCATTCATAATTTCGCACATTCAACTTTTCTCTTCTTTGTTCGATTTCTCCCCTCAATAACCAAAAGCATCTATATCGGAATTTAAAACTAAAAGAAAAAAAATGAGAAAAATTAACCAAGAAAGGTCAATTCCCTCAGTAACCACTATTATAATTTATCATGATAATATAATAGTAGTTAAGGATTAAATGGTAAATGAATACTTGTTTTTTGAGATTAGGGGGATAATGGGATAATATAAAAATAGTAGGGGAAAATGGTATTATAACATCTCGGTTATGTACGATATGTCCAATATGGTACATTTTGTTGGGACAAAAAGTACGAAAGTACGTCGTTGGGTGAAATCGACTTTTAAAATATTTTAAAGCCAGAAAAATAAATCAGTATCAAATACATATAATTTATACATATTTCACCTATAACACACATTAATATCTAATATAATAGTGTGATTACACATAATAACTTGGGGTAAAATTTCCAAAAATACTTTCTCACAGTTACACGATAACCTCTTATCGGATCGCCGAACGACTGACCAAAAAGACTTGACAACCGGGTCAGCCACGATATCAAATCAGCCCACTTGTACAGTAATCGAGATACTGTAGTAGTAGCTAAATGTTGTAATTTTAGAAAATTACCATTTCCCCCTCAGTAGAAAATTCCCAGAATAATTCTGAAATTTCAAACATATTCCTACACACTATATACAAACCTCTGATTACTGTAGCAGTGGCAAAAAACCAATAATTTCACAAAATTATGAATTTTCCCCTAATGCGTCAAAAATCAAAAATTCCCAAAACGCGTTCGGAATAATTTTGAAAATTCAGAAATTTTTTCTATGCTCCAATTTCATCCACAACTCCTCAATTTCACCAAATCAATACTTTTGAATTAATTTCAAAATTAATCATATCCATGCCCAAATTAATTCAAAATTCATGCAAATCCAAATCATTCACAACCAATAGAGAATCAACTATCATAAAGCACTCAAGAATGATTTCAGGTCACCTAAGAGTGGCTCAAGTAAATCTAAAATGACAATTTAGTATCTAACAACCTAATTAGGCCTAATTATACTAATTAACCTAATTAGCTTTACACATGAAACATCCATGGATATCATATATTTAATTAGGAGCTAATTGCAAACAATTTACACGAAAATGATAAAAGAAATTATCTTAATCGCCTTATAAGCCTTTGTTTCGACTCCTAAATAATGCATCCATGCTTCTAATTTAATGTAGGATTAAAAAAAATCAAAAGCCCCAATTTTTCTCCTCTTATTGAACTCTTTCAAAGGTTGAAAGAAAGCCAAAACCCTTAATCTATGGAAAGTGGCATGAATGGAGCCTTAAATAAGAGAGGGGTTGTAACACCCCATCAGTGGCAATGTGCTATCGGCATGAAACATGATTAACCTATCTCCATAAGCATCTAAATTTACAGAAAATTAGACATAATGTATCCTAAAACTAGACAACCCGGATCAAACTCCAGCATCAAACGAAACCTTAAAAAACATCCAACATACAAAAGGACCTCAGGTTCACACAAAACAAATCAAAATCAACACTAAAGAACTATGTGCCCACATCATCTATCAATACTCAAGGGCTCTTTGCCCACAACATCATAAGCAGTCAAAACATTTACTTATTACAAACAGCGTACTCAACACGACAACCAAAATATTAATCAAACAGCGTAAGCTTCTAAAACTTCTCCCACGACACTTGCAAGAGTGATTGCCACTTAGGTGATTCGCGTCTCAAACAAGACTTCAAAGCCGAAGTGGCTGACCCATCTGGTAGCCAACCTGTAAAACGAGTAAACTGGTTTGGTGTGAGTTATAAAAACTCAATAAGTAACCAAGCTAGTACTACAACAAAATATACAAGTCCTCACATTAGAAGCTTTTCAGAATTGTCAAGTTATTACGAGTTTTAGAATTATCAGTTTTCTATTATCCTTTATACTTTACCCATGTCAAAATTTCATATTTATATATTATATGTTGTCAATATAATAGCCAGACATGTTGGAGTTTCTACGGCCCCAAGGAACGAATAACAAGCAATGAAATACATGCGAATACATACGACGAAGTTGCGAAATACTTACATCGATCGGTTGAGCGACGTGACAACGAACAAAAATTATTTTCTGCTCAATATCATGCTCGGCAGTGAGCTGCTATTCTTCCTCCAATATGCGGCTTTGGTGCTCCTTGAACAAGCTCAAAGCTTCGTCAAATGATTCCAATCTCATGGGTGGACTTCCCTATCTCTCGGAGTGCTAGCTCTCAAGAAATTTGCCACAAATTTCCCACACTTAGGCTTCCCTTAGCTCACGGCAGTGAGCTGTGAAAGAAGAGAGAAAATTATGCCCTAGGCGTGAATGAGAGGGAGAGAAAAGAGAGAGAGTGAATTGTGTGATGGTTGGAAAAAAGTGTGTATCTAATACCACTTTTGATTTTCAAAAAATCAATTAATTGATTTCCAAAATCAAAAACAAATACCAAATATTTAAATATATTAAATGTCTATCATGCCATCACACTTGAGTGTATTACACTCCACCATCAACTTCCATAAAGTCACATCACTCAATCAATCAATTGACAAGTTGTCACATCACTCAAAGTGACTAATGATTTGACGCTTGATGCGACTAGTGATTTGACGCTTTATTTGACTTGCGTGCCGCACTCGAATTCGAAATGCGAATGCGCTCGCAAAAAATCCCGGGCTTGGGTTCGCTAATTCCAAATTAACGAATTTTCTGTTGCGACGCAATTAAATGATTACGCCTAGAGAAATCACTATTCATGTCGCTAATGAATTAATTCTAAATTAACTCGTTCGCCCGAATTAAAATCTAATTTTAATTCCGCGTCGAAATCTAATTTCGTATAATATATCAAATATATTATTTTATCGATTAATTATAAATTAATCGTTCTCTCTCTTTAAATGATATTTTATCCCAGATAAAATATCTCCGCAATTAATCCCAAATTAATTTTCTCTCTCTTCTAATTAATCCCATATTAATTAAAGTGCGAGTCATACGTCATCGGTGAATCTTCGGGAAGCGACCCATGAGATCCCCGGATATGTAGGCAGTAAATTCGGTCGTCGGACTATCCGAACACGTAAGTACCTAGTACTACGTTTGTACCGATTTACAAGACAAGGTTGGCTTCTAGCAAAGCGCCATGCCTACCCAATTCTTCAGAAATATCCTTACAGGAATATAAAGATCTATATCAGGCGTAGTATACGTGGTATTGTGTATGTCGATCCAGTATCGGATGATCACGTGCTAGGCTTGAGGCTAGAATTGTGTCTGCCCCGTACGAAGCACATGTCGGATGTCTGGTAACTAATCTCTATAATCGGATAAACCTGACCTTGTCATTTTATCCCGATGACTGCAGTACATAAGAGTACTAGTACCGTATCCTACGTGACCATTATCTCCATATGACTAAAGTGATACTTCCGTCTTGACATCAAACCCAACACACTACGATTCTCGATATACCCAGAAGAGGCATACACAGAAACCGGTTAAAGCCCTGGAAGACCAAAACCAAAGTATATTGATTGTCGCAAGTATTAGCGGTGTAAGTCTCAGGTTAAGACCAAATATACCTGCCCTGATTTCGGACTTCCAAAGACACATAGTCATACTGCCAATGGAATTCCGAGGGGGTCTATCCAGAGTGAAGCTGTTTCCCTTACCATCGGTAAAACACAACCTTCTATTACACTTGAATGAGTATCATATACCCAAATATATGAGAACTATATCGTTTTTACCCTCACAATGCGCACAAGTGTAATACTAGTCTTTTACGTATTTATCGATGTCCAATCTCGATAATACTCTGACTAGGGATATTTAATGATTTATCCTTCGTGGATTGATTCTGTCTCATATCATTCTCAATCCAGGAACAAATCATAAGGACCTCCTATCATTTATATATCTTGGTGATCTAATCACAAATGATAAGAGTGCAATCTCCTTTGTCACATAGTTAATTTGTACAACCACACCATGATCTGTACAAATAGTGATGCTATGGGTCATAATTGTCCAACAATCTCCCACTTGGCCTATAGCCAGTCACTCGAGTGTCTAACATCCGAACTATGTACGGTTGGCTCAAACTACTGAGAAAAAACTTTCGTTAGTGGATTTGCATGATTATCATCTGATGCGATTTATTCGATCATCACATCTCCACGATGTATGATCCGAACGAATCAGATGAATAGTCGAAGTATTTATCTGGATAGTTGATGAGACCGTTAATTCTTTAGCTTTGTACTGAAGCCTAGCTCAGCTGCTAACAGAACTATATCTAATCTAATTAGATTTATGTATCGACCCAGAAGGCTTCTATTGCTGCCTCAGCTGCAACAATAACCTGTATTTGTAGTTTATTTAGTAACAGTAACTTGCATGGAAGATTTCCAGCTTATTGTTCCGTTATTCAAACTTTATAGTACCGTTTGTGACTTATAGTCATTTTTATCTGTTTAGGAAACTTGCAGTAGTGATTCCACTCACTTCAAGTTCTTCTTCTCCATAGTTTAAGACAACATCTTTAGATTTCTAAGATACTAAGTATGTTCTTAACTTCAATCTAGTGACTATCACTAGGATTGGCCTGATTGTGAATCCATATGCTCAAAGCGTATGAGACACCAGATCGCGTATATTGTTCAATGTACGATTTCTCGGAGAGTTTTCTTGAAAGCCAAGCTTTCGCCAATTGTTTTTATGGGAATATCATTTCCAATAAATGACATATTATCATTATTTATAGGACAACCACTATCAGTGCGCTCCCACTAACCTCCTTATATACACAAGAATCTTTTATGTTTTGAATTAAATCATAAATCATTATGATTACATCAAAACGATAATTCCAAGAACCTAGTGCTTACTTCAATCCAAAGATGGATCGAATAACCTGCAAACCTTGTTTGCTAGTTATGGTACGACAAAACCGACATGATGTTGTAAACATCCTCCAAAAGGTTTCCTTTTCAGGAAAGCGATTTTCCCGTTCAGCTGACACATTTCATAAATGAAACATGCAGCATTAGCAAGCATTATCCAAATGGATTTATCGTGGCAACAGGTAAAAGGTTGAATCGTAATCAACATAATGTTGATAACGATACCTTTCCGCTAAAAGCCTAGCTTTATCCGTTAGTATAATTGCCATCCATGTATGTCTTCCTTGAAGACTTTATAGTACCAGTAGGCACAATGCCTTGCGGTACAACAACTAGTGTCAAAACATAGTTGATATACATGGAATCCATTTCGGATTCATGACACTTTGCCATAATTGGGAGTCGATACCTTGTATCACTTCCTCATACGTAGTCAGTTGGTATTCCTCAAAAGATAGACATCTTTATGAGGTGAGATCAGAAATCCATACCCCAGGTTGTTTTTCTGAATCTCTTCGACATACATGGTTCTTGTGTATTCGAAGATTAATGGTATAGTTTCATCTTAGATGAACTATATTTGTGTTCCATTAAGATTCGGTGCCTAGAACAGTATCACTCCGATTTTCATCGAGTTATACTATCCTCCCACTTACCACTGCATATAGGTATTCCTCTCAGGAAAATCACATGGTGAGCAACAATCTAATTGTTCTCTGGTGAGATGTATAGATACTATACTTTGGTATCCCTAGGATAATTTATAATTGGCACTTATCTAATTTGGGTTTTAGTTGGTATCATCCAAACATATGCCTAGCATACCCAAATTTTCAAGAATGTGAAACCCGGTTTCTTTCATGTTCTTATCGAATATGAAGTCTGTCAAACAGATTTTTATGGAACCTTATTCAAAATAAGTTCTTGCACTGTTTATGAGTATCCGTTGAAGGAAATGGTAGCTCAGAGCGACTCATGATTAACCTTATCATGTCCAACAAAATTCGGTTTATCCTGTTCGGACACACCGTCAAAATGACGTGTTCCGGGAGGAATCCTCATTGAAAGAATCCTATACTCTTTCAAGTATATTAGAAACTTATTGCTTAAGTATTTTCATCATGGTCTAACTGTGACGATTTAATACTTTGGCTGATCTGTTTGTCTATTTCATGTCGAAACTGTAAAAGTTTTCGATTTGTGTTCTTCAAAAGAAACACATAACCATAACGCGATGCGACATCCGTAAAGGTCACAAAATATTCATATCCACCTTTAGCCTAGCTAGGCATGGACCCATTTTTTTCCCTATGAATTAGGGCTAACAGATCGGTGGCATGTACACTTTTACCGAGTAAAGGTGTTTTAGGCACTTTGTCCAATAAACTAGATTCGTAGACTTTATTTGAATAGGATCAAATCGGTCATAGTACCCACTCCTCAAAAGTGTGGATATACGAGTCTTGTTTAATTGTGTCCCAGACAACAATGCCACTGAAGTCTCTTCTGATCAAATCAGTTTGAGCTATTTTGTTTGTCATGTTATACGTTTGAGATTTATTTATATTCAAAATATAAATGCTGTTATTCACATCTAATGTATTTATCTCAATATCATCTTTATAAAATAAAACACTTTAGTGTTCTAGAATATAAAAGTTCACCCGCAGCGGGTTAAACACTGATATAGAGATAATGTATCTAGTCAAACTAGTTACATTATAACAGTTTCCTAATTTAAGTACATACCCGAAGGTAGTTCCTAAACTTAGGTATCTACGGTTAAAACAGTGACTTTCGTCCCATTTCCATTTCGCAGATGAATCTCAACTGAAGTCAGTATTCTGTTCAAAACAGATTCTGAACATCAATACATATATTTTATGTACCACACTAAGTATTTAAAATCCAATTTAATACTTGTAGTGAACATAATTATGACAAACATATTTGAAGTCGGAGCCTTGCCCCGTATTCAATTCCTTCATGTCTGCTTTATCCAAACGGCAGTCACGCTTCCCCGATCCCGTTTGCTACATTTAGGCAGACATTTTGGGATATGTCATTTATCTTCCCAGAAGATTATAATGATTTTTCATTTGCCCTTTTCCACATTCCAAAGCCTTTGGCCAAGCCTTGGGTTTCTAGAATATCGAAGTAAGGTGCGCCTTGCGCTACTTGCCTAATTGCAAAGTTTGACTTTATCTCTTGAGAATAGTCATTAACTCTCCAAGAGTTATTTATTGCAATTTAGTACTTCTAAAATCTAAGTATAGATTTATGAAGATCCTTCAATTTCATTATCATACTTTAAGGATCTAACCCTTAGTTCTGTCAAAGAAATTAAAGAGTCTACTACGGTAAGTTAATGGATTAAGCACTAAAGTTATCATCACATTAATCTTCCAAAGATTATGCTCTACTATTTGCTTAACTCCGGGTTTAGGCATAATATGTTATTTTATCAAACAAAGTAACTTATTATTTTTCAGGACCATCCTGATATTTATTCCCAATTTGAAAAAATTAAACCATTTAAATACATTTTCCCTAGGATTATGTTTTAAATGTCAATCTTTCAATATTATCTTGATTCTAATAGTCCAACTATTTAATCAACGATATTGTACTATTTATTATAATGATTATTATAGTCCAACTATGTAATCAATTATAATTTAATTGTTGAATATAGTCCAACTATTATTAAAACAACAATTCAAATATTAGTCCAACTAACATTTAATTTATTTGACGAATGATATTTGTTTGAGCGCGTATGGCAAGTAATTAAACGAATATTGTAAATTCAATTCTTGCCTCCCACTATTTTTCGGTGAGCCTCTAACCCTCTATCGAGTACTCGGGAAACCGTGTTTCCTAACAGGCTAGGATCCCGTTAAATGTCACACAATCTTGACTTTGGCCAACAAATTGTATGATAATTAACTAGGTAGATCTCTAAGATCAATTGGATCCAATCCAATTCCTAGATCCAGTAGGGGGACATCCAAGTCCGAAACATATATCTTATATATGCCAATATATCCAATATATTGCCTAACCTTTTTCCTCAGAATCATCTAAGCCTTGGCTTTGGCACAACAAACTTAGTGATCCCAGTTAAGCATGACCCATTGACCATGGAAAGCTTCGTAATCAATATCGATGGACAAGAAGTGGTCTTGACTTTGGCCAACAAACCACAACTTGGACAAGACACCGATATGGAACAAAGCTCTCGTGATTCAAACACATCCTCGACGGAAAAAGGCCTTGACTTTGGACAACAAGCCAACGCCAGTCTCGGATCTTGAGTAAGAATCAGTCAATGGAAGGAAAAACGCTTAATATTTTGCGAGGGTTTTTCGCGTGCAAATTGGCAACCAATTTATTATATTTGTTAAGGTCTCATCATCATACACCCTTAAACATGCATTCTAAACACATAATAAAGCACATATAAATAAATAATAATGATATGCGGATGGATACTTAAGAAATTGATCCTAGATCAAATCTCTCACTTTCTCTCTCCCACTAGCACAAGTATTGCTTCTACCCGTTACACTACACTTCTAAAGAACCCTCATTTACATTGAGAGGAATAGGTGAGAAGAGAATACAAAGAATAAGGAGGTAATAAGGCTGGACAACAGGTCCAATTAATAAATTCAAAATTTATTACAACAATTTCTAAAATTGCCCCACCCATCTAATATCCATCCGAATACATTATTCATGCATACAACCATGTATTCACACAAGCATGTTATCAATCAATCTAATCAAATTAATTAATCTGATAATTAGTGACCATCCAATGTTCAAACAACGATTGATTTGCGCGAGTCAAACTCGTTTTGCGAATAAGTACTCAAAGTATAAATTCTCGAATTAAATTAAATTACAACATTAAATCCAATTTAATATGTATTTAATACTAATTCATTATTTAATTCCAAATTAAATACTACACTTTATTTGACGAACCTTTACGACTTAAATTCCAAATTTAATCGTTACGGGTTTCAAAGCCCGATTAACGTCCAACGTCAATTTAATTAAAGTCCAATGGGCTTTTAATTAATTTCTTAAGGCGTGGACTTTTGGTCAACTCGGGTCAAACCGAATAACCAAAGTCCAATCCTTGGGAATTACCCCATAAGCCAAGAAATCCATTTAGGCCCATTAGCCCAATTAAACTTTAAAGGTCCATTAGTCGCATTTGGGCTTTATGGAGGCGGTTTTGGGCGCAATTGGATCCAACCAATTTTTCCTAAAACCCAACTTAGTACAACCAAGCCCAATAATCCCAATTAAAACACTTAAGCCCAATTTCACAAAAATAGGCCCAACATAATTAAATTACAAAAATTCCAAATTCCCAATTTAATTACATAAAGTGCATAGCATTATAATTACCCAAATCAATATTTCCAAAACACCAAATTTGTACAATTAATCATGCTCATCAATATTTAATCATGTCCCAACACAATTTAATCAAAAAATCAAACCCAAACATCTTAATAACTCTCGGCAATGGGGACTAATTTTATGTCAATTCTGAATTCAATCCAATTAAATCCAAATTAACATTAAATCAACATCCTCAATCGTTTCAAGTCATCCAATGATCAACGAAACAAAATATACCAAGAATTAGGGCATCTATACCTCTCGGCCAAGCAAGGAAATTTGGGGAAAAATGTTCCAAACATAATTTCTTGAAATTGATCCAATCAATATCCAATAAAACATCATTTAAGCATATTCAAACATCCAATTTAATTAAATTATGCTCAAAATCAATTTACCCAAATTTTAAGCCCTAATCAAATTTCATGCTTTTCAATCACTCTGATACCATTGTTGGAGTTTCTACGGCCCCGAGGAACGAATAACAAGCAATGAAATACATGCGAATACATACAACGAAGTTGCGGAATACTTACATCGATCGGTTGAGCGACGCGGCAACGAACAAAAATTGAGCTGATGTTCTTCCTCCAAGATGCGGCTTTGGTGCTCATTGAACAAGCTCCAAGCTTCGTCAAATGATTCGAAGCTCATGGGTGGACTTCCCTATCACCTTCGCATGTCTCTCGGAGTGTTAGCTCTCAAGAAATTTGGCACAAATTTCCCACACTTAGGCTTCCTTTAGCTCACGGCTGTGAGCTGTGAAAGAAGAGAGAAAATTCTGCCCTAGGCGTGAATGAGGGGGAGAGAAAAGAGAAAGAGTGAGTTGTGTGATGGTTGGCAAAAAGTGTGTATCTAATACCACTTTTGATTTTCAAAAATCAATTAATTGATTTCCAAAAAAAAAAAAAATACCAACATTTAAATATATTAAATGTCTATCATGCCATCACACTTGAGTGTATTACACTCCATCATCAACTTCCATCAAGTAACATCACTCAATCAATCAAGTGACAAGTTGTCAAATCACTCAAAGTGACTAATGATTTGACGCTTGATGCGACTGTGATTTGATTTACGCTTGATTTCACTTGCGTGCCGCACTCGAATTCGAAATGCGAATGCGCTCGCAATAATCCCGGGCTCGGGTTCGCTAATTCCAAATTAATGAATTTTCCGTTGCGACGCAATTAAATGATTACGCCTAGCGAAATCACTATTTATGTCGCTAACGAATTAATTCTAAATTAACTCGTTCGCCCGAATTAAAATCTAATTTTAATTCCGTGTCGAAATCCAATTTCGTATAATATATCAATATATATTTTATATCGATAATTCTAAATTAATCGTCTTTCTTTCTTTAAATGATATTTTATCCCAGATAAAATATCTCCGCAATTAATCCCAGATTAATTTTCTCTCTCTTCTAATTAATCCCAGATTAATTAAAGTGCGAGTCATACGTCATCAGTGAATCTTCAGGAAGCGACCTATGAGATCCCCGGATATGTTGGCAGTAAATTCGGTCGTCGGACTATCCGAACACGTAAGTACCTAGTACTACGTTTGTACCGATTTACAAGACAAGGTTGGCTTCTAGCAAAGCGTCATGCCTACCCAATTCTCCAGAAATATCCTTACAGGAATATAAGGATCTATATCAGACGTAGTATACGTAGTATTGTGTATGTCGATCCAGTATCGGATGATCACGTGCTAGGCCTGGGGTTGGAATTATGTTTGCCCTGTACGAAGCACATGTCAGATGTCTGGTAACTAATCTCTATAATCGGATAAACCTAACCTTGTCATTTTATCCTGATAACTACATACATAAGAGTACTAGTTCCGTATCCTACGTGACCATCATCTCCATATGACAGAAGTGATACTTCGTCTTGACATCAACCCAACACACTACGATTCTCGATATACCCAGAAGAGGCGTACATAGAAACCGGTTAAAGCCCTGGATGACCAAAACCAAAGTATATTGATTGTCGCAAGTATTAGCAGTGCAAGTCTCAGGTTAAGACCAAATATACCTACCCTGATTTCGGACTTCCACAGACACATAGTTATACTACCAATGGAATTCCGAGGGGGTCTATCCAGAGCGAAGCTGTTTCCCGTACCATCGGTAAAACACTACGTCCTATTACACTTGCATGAGTATCTTATAGCCAAATATATGAGAACTATGTCGTTTGTGCCCTCACAACGCGCACAAGTGTAATACTAGTCTTTTACGTATTTATCGTTGTCCAATCTCGATAATACTCTGACTATGGATATTTAATGATTTATCCTTCGTGGATTAATACTGTCTCATATCATTCTCAATCCAGGAACAAATCATAAGGACCTCCTATTATTTATATATCTTGGTGATCTAATCACAAATGATAAGAGTGCAATCTCCTTTGTCACAAAGTTAATTTGTACAACAACACCATGATCTGTACAAATAGTGACGCTATGAGTTATAATTGTCCAACTAGACATTCAAGGAAATAAAAACATCAGTACGAATATCGTAAAATATGTCATTTTACATTGAAACCATTTCAAGCATAAGAAACATGAAGTCACATTCTTAAACTTTATTATGAATGAACATCTTTAAAATATCATCATTCGGTAAACTAACAAATTTTTTTCTATTTGATTACAACTATCTTCATACTAAAACAAACAACCTCCTTTAATTTCTTTAATACGATAACCTTACGATAGCTTAACATTTATGACTCATATGCATTCACATCATATCCGTGCACTTCTCTTATGTTAATGTACATCCAATCCTAAAATTCGTACTTGAAGAAATAACTAACATCAGAAGCTTACAACCACATTCAATTCTTTTTTTCAATATACATACATACTATACCAAACTTAACATACACATTTATAATATCTTCTATTCACAAACACAGGATTTTCAAGTCATTCATTCATTTCATATAAACATCCTAGTCCATACATATCACGAAATCTATCATACACACACATATAATCAGGTATACATGAAATCACTGTGTAACTATCAACGAAACATACACAACAGTCAAGTCATCCATAAATACACAACCAAGATAACACATACATATGAGCTGCTCACATATACAATCCTCGTAAGACTCATTATCTACTTTAGAATATGTATGAGATGAATTACGTCCGAACGGATTTCCTATCCACCCCGACTACTATACCACGAAAACATCAACTAATTAAACAACCACACACACACACACACACACATTATCACGTAATAAAAATTCTTCGCACGACTTCTCAAACACAAGCACATACATGAAAATCACTCCAAGACATCATTCAAATACTCACATACATACATACATACATATGTTTCAAACGTGTGAATATAAATATTAATACAAATACAAATGAAATAACTTTAACAATCCTCATATCTTTCATTTACCAATCAAACATATTTAGTTTCATATTTTCGATTTGGTAACCTTTGATACATAACTTATTAATTAATTCAAAAAGTATCTCATTCCTTATCATGCTTAACCACTTTAATCTTTATACAAATAAAACGAATGTATAAAACAATAACAACTTATTCATATATATTAATACATAAGCTAATACCAATCAGAAATCATGGTTTGCTCTATTTTGTCGATTCTGTATACCCCACCCTATACATATCGTAACCTCATACGCATATACAAATATATGTTCATATACTTATACATTTACCTATTCATTTACTTACACGTATTCATATCATTATAGGTTCATACCCTTACGTACATCTATAGATACATATGACATTATGCTCATCAAACATTCCACTTCATATAAAAGCATTAACAAAAATTCATACATGAGGCGGTCGATAAATTTAATTATATGTAATCTTGTACCCCGTACTTAAAATCGCCTCTCAACTGTCCACTTTTTATCCTAACATGTTAATCATCTACATCTATGTGTGTGTGTGTGTGTATTTTAAAGCACGAATTCACCAATTCAAGTTCCTATCGCATGGGTTACGTACCTGGCTTCACGAGTATTTCAGGTCCTAGTCAATTCTACCAAAATAAATAGTGAAATGCCATCAGAATCATAATTTATAGAATTCTTGACTTTACTATGACAACTTCCGGATCTTTCCAGGATAATCAAGTTAAGTCCAATTTTAATTATTTCCGTTCTATTATTCTTAAAACACCATTATAAACTAATTCGAGCCACTAGTGAACTGAAATCCTTGATTTACGTATTTTTGGAAAATCTTCTGAAAACGTTTCCACAAATGCTACGGAAGGGTTCTGAACCCTCTGAACATATCCGAATTTATCTAAACACTATCTTATCATCATATATATCTTATATCTATCATCAAGATAAAAAAAAAACACATCAGTGTACGAATAACCCACTTTAATCAAAATTTTATATAACATATAGGATTGATCCAACTCAATTCATTTTCACTCGGATTCTACCAAATGCACATATTCAATATACTAGCACTCAAATAATTCAATTTATATTATTACGCTACTCTACAAAACTACTGGATACATCCGAATATTTGACGAAAAATATTAAATTAGCGAAATTTTACCGAGAGGTCTTACCAAGATTTCGAGGGCATATACAGACTCCAAATGATCCCACAAATGCATTGGAATTGACAAAATTCAAATTGAAGTTACTGTTCACATGAAGGTTAATGTTCATCGACTCTTTTCCCCTCGTTTTACGTACAACCGAGCACAGATCGGAAAGATCCTCACCGCTACCTTATATTACTCTCTGAGAGCTTCGATTTGGCGGGTTGCTCGGGCCGTTAAATGAAGCGATGAGTCGGGATAAAAAAAACCTATCACGCGCATCTCTCTCTCATTTGTTCGCCGTCAGTGGCGATTTGGGGCTACCGTCGGCCACCACAAGGTGTAGGGGTGGTCGGCGCACCCCTTTGGCCAGTCGCACCGTCATATGCGTGGGTTTGGTGACAAAGGGTCGTTGGGGATGTTTAATATGTTCTACTATTTTTGCAATAAGAAGAAACTATGGGGTATTGATAACAAAGTTTCTAGAAAATACATTCCGACCCCCGTAAAATTATAGTTAGGTCTCTGCCATGAGGCTTTCTCGAAAATTCATATGTTGGAAGCCCTCATGATACAAATTTTGAAAAATGTTCAACACAAAAGTTGTTCGTCTCGGAAAAAGAGTCTGCTGGTTTAAGAATTAGTTCAATCACAGTTCGTTTACTATTTTTATAGCCGAAACAAGAAACATTTAGGCATATAACGATATAATCAGGAATCACGTAACCGGTTCTCGAAATCATGCGTTTTCCAACGCGATGAAACTTCACTGAAAAATATTCCAACCTATTTTTCAACACATAAAGTCTTATTTCCGAACATCATTCAGTTCCAAATTCTAAATTTCAATTCGGAAATCTTCCAGAACCTTTCCAAAAATATTCGGGATATTAAGGGGTGTTTTGGTAATTTGATAAATTTGATACTTTAATTACTTGGTTATAATTAGTACAAAATATGTCACACATGTATGGCTATAAAATTGCCAAGAATAAAGCTTCCAAAATAAGCTTGGAATATTCCATAATATTTAATTAATAAACAGTTATTAAATTAATTAATATTTAATTAATTAAATAATTATTTATTTGACAAGTATCAAAATATAATTGGACTTAATATGTATCTAATCAAATTAGGTATCAAATATAAATACACATGAGTAATAAAAATACCATGGCATGTGTAGCGTTACGAATAATCAAATTATTCGTAATAAATTACTCTAGTGCTCTACGAGTATATAAATACCATGACATGTCACTGATCACATTTCGTGTCCATAATTTATCCACTCACAAATTATGACGACCATAGATAATCGCTTTGAACCATACAAGTCGATGCATATCGTACAATCCTTCTGTTATAGGTATCCAAACTATACCAAAGACATAGATGAAAACATCAAATCTCTACTATGTAGTTCATATAAGTATGTTGCGACATATTTGTGATTCTCTAAAAAAAATATTGGACCTAATTTTCGTAATACACCTCGGCCAAGGATTTAAAGAATCACGAAGTGGATATCTGAATCTTGCACATAGGATAATAGGTTCTCCCTAGATACATCACAGGATATCCCGAACATCGGTCCACACCCAACAAATAAGTTAGGCGTTTAGTGCTCATCAAATGAACACCTACATGTTTATACGAGTCTCCCTAAACTCATGGTTCATTGAGATAAACCATCAGACCAAGTCTCGATAAACGATATGTACTAGTCTCAACAGATTTTACTAATCGACCATTGTCTATAAATCTTGATCAGGAACTTTATTTGAGAATATATTGTAGTAGTGATATCTCCCAATGTCAATTACAAACCTTGTTGTAACCGTGCACTACCTTATATATTCTTGGGTCTTTGACCTATATATATACATCACTAAAACCCCTTTTTAGTTTGAACCTAATCCAGATTAGATTGAACTAGTATATAAAAAATAAGAGGTGCTACCATAAATATATAATATTATGGAAAACGTGAATGTTCATATTCATGAATCTGTCATAAATACGATCTGGATTGGCACTCATGTTGGGGTTTTGGGCAAAGGGCGCGTCAGAAGCGCGGTTCGGGCGAAATCATAATTTTAAAACTTTTAAAATTACAGAATATATTAATCAATATCCAATATGAATAATTCATTCATATTTCACCTAAACATATTTATTCGATATCAAATAACGACATAAATAGTTGAGAAACGTCGCGAAACTTTTACGAAAATATTTTTCTGTAAAATGGCATAAAACTCATTTTCGACCGAATCGACTACCAAATACATATGAGGGCTACCCAGGTCAGCCCCAATAGTATTAGGACAGTTCATGGGCTGCCCAAACAGTGAAAAATTCACTGTTTGGATAGCCGTCACCCGGTTGGCTCAAAAGTCACCCGATAACGCCGTTTTTCGCCGTTTTCAACTCCGAAATAATTTCTGGCAATTGTTCTAACACAAAAAACACATCTAATACATTCAAATGATATATTTTTCATCATCATACTCACTGTTATCCCAGATCTTATCCAGAATGCAAAAATGTCAATTTTCATGCTTTAAATCCAATTTTTCAAGATTAATGCAATTAATCAAAAAACCAATCAAAGTCACCACACATGAACCACCCAAGAAGAATTCTAGGCATTACAAGAGTGATCATAACACTCTATAATGAAAACATATCATCAAATGATTAAATTGGAATAATATTATAATAATATTATCCAAAACAACTTCACACATGCAATAAGCCTCCAATACCATCCTCCAAATCCAAAAACCCCAAATTCTAAGAAGTAAGTAAACCCTAAAACTATTCTAGTAATTCAACAACAAGAAACTAATTTTTTAAACTTAAGAATATTAAAGATTACCTTTTAATCTTCAACTTTTCCTTAAGATTTTCTTGAATTTTCTTCACTTTCTTCTTTCGTTGAATCATCAAACATGATTTGGGAGTTATATTGAGAGGTCTTTTCGGCCATGGAGGAGTATGGAAGAAGAAAATAAAATTTTCCCTTTTAAATCCACATAACCGACTTTGTAAGAGCAAAATGGTCAATTTGGAAAAAAAAATTCAATTAATTAAATCAAACTTTATGTTAACAAATCATATTTGCACACATAAAGTTTAATTAAATCATGCCATGTGTCACCAATAATAATTAAATATTTTTCATAACAGTTATGAAAAAGTTTATCAATTAATTATTCAAATATTTAACATTTAAATATTTAAATAATTAACTAATATAATTATTATTATATATGTATTTTGTTTGCATTAAATAACAAATACATATATTAATGGCATGCGTCAAAATCTCATTTGAAAATTAATTAATGTGTATTTAATCAAATTATATATCAAATACAAGTACAAAATAATTATGATTGACCAAAAATGCCCTTATGCATGTGTTTTCCTTTAATTGTTTAAACAATTCGAATTAACTCATTTAATCTGATAAAGTATTATAAATAATCTACATTATTCATAACGTGTTGCCCAAGTGCTCAACGAGTACACTTCATACTGTGAGACTCTCTAAGTTTAGGTTTATCCGTCACGAAATCTAATTTTGTGTCCATAATTCACCCACTCATGAATTATGACGACCACAGATAATCTCGCTAAACTGTGTAAGTCGAGGTCATTGCATACGTATAATCCCCCCGTCACAGGCTATCCATATTATACCTGAGATATAGATAAGAACGTCCAATCCGTATGGTATAATATAGTCGACTTTCAAATTTACGATCTCTAAATAACACTCACAACTGATTTCCAAAGTTATACCACTGCCATGTATTTACTAGATCGCAAACACGTGTAGGATACCTATTCCTTGTACACAGGACTGACAGATTCTATCTTGATACGCACATGATATCATGAGCATCAGTCCACACCCAACGAACATGTGGAGGTCTGATCTAAATAGATCGGTGACGTGATTGCCATCAAAGTGTGGAGGATAACTCATTTATCCACAGTGGTATCTCAAGTCGAAGGACCATTATGCTCGCTCAACTCGAGAAGATTCCTATTGACGTTGATGTACCATCTATTAGGAAATATTCAGTGAGTCGTTCAATATTTATCAAATAAACACCTACATGTCTATACGAGTCTCCCGAGAGTCATGATTCATTGGGATAAACCATCAGACCAATTCACGAAATATGACATATACTGGTCTCAACGGATTTTACTAACCGACCCGTGTTAGTAAATCTTGACCAGGAACTTTATTTAAGGATATATATCTTATAGTGCGCTTCCTAATGTCAATTACAAACTACGTTGTAACTGCGCACTACATTGTAAATCCTAGGGTCTTTGTCTAATTTACACGTATCACTAAACCAGGTTTAGTTTCAATATAATCGTAATTAGATATCTAATCGTAATTAGATTGAATATATGTATAAAAGACAAGAGGTGCTACCATTAAATAAGTAATATTATGGAAATTGGAATTGCTTGTATTCATGAATCGGACATAAATATAATCCGGATTGGCACTCCGAGCACCAACCCTAACAATTCAGAGCACCAGCCCCAATAATTTCTCCCACTTGCTCTATTACCAATCCATGGTATCGTATACACATCTTAATGTGTATCATATACTCATGGCCCTCAAGATCTCACATAGCACTGATGAGATATGCACCTAAGAGTAGGTCCAATATATCACTTTGAGCTTGCTAAAACAAAGCCAGATGTCTCATTTGGTCAGCATCATTCATACTATATAGAACCTAAGTTCTCGGGTCTTTGTCTTATACAACTTGTTGTAATCGTGCACTGCCTTATATATTCTCAAGGGTCTTTGTCTTATATATACATCATTAAAACCCTTTTTTAGTTTCAACCTAATCTAAATTAGATTGAACAGGTATATAAAAAATAAGAGGTGCTACCATAAATTGATAATATTATGGAAAATGTGAATGTTCGTATTCATGAATTGGTCATAAATACGATCTGGATTGGCACTCAGAGCACCAACCCCAATAATTTCTCCCATTTGCTCTAGTACAATCCATGGTATCATATGCACATCTCAATGTGTATCATATACTCATGGCCATCAAGATCTCACCTAACACTGATGAGATATGCACCTAAAAGTAGGTCCACTATATCACTCTAAGCTTGCTGAAACAAACCCAGATCTGTCATTTGGTCAACATCATTCATACTATATAGAACCTAAGTTCTACATCGATAGTCTTAGGTGTGACGATAATATTACGCTTTAATTATGTAGTTGTCCAAGCATTTAAGGATCTAATCAACATGCTCGACAGACAACCGCAAGCCAAACATTAATATCAAAACTTTTAATATATAAGGTGGCTTTGCAACTTTTTAAGTCAAAACATCATAAGTTGCAATTAATTCCACTTATATAGTGAAATCAATTGTGACACTCCCACTATATGTTTTCTCATTTATTATGACATACACCATCTATCATCATCATTAGACTCAAATCTAATTTTAACCCTAATGGTTGTAGACTATAGTCTCTATGAATAAAAAACCCATTCTTAATAATTCAATGATATTATAGAATATATATCAAGGTCATCCAATAGGCTATAATATATCAATATAACTCATAACAATTATGACTAAATTGATATCTATAATCCTACATAATATAGTATTCATTAGGCCATCATCATATGACAAAAGGACCGAACCTTGAAGTACAAAGGAGTTCACCCAAAGGCATAGCATGTTAAGGACAAAGTGAGTTATCATGCCGACCCGACCTAATGAAGAAGTGATGGATTTAAGGTTATTAGTGAATTTTTTAAACCGAAACCGACGATGTCTATACATAGAAAATCGATCTGGTTGAGGAAGTTAAAGGGAAATTTGATTAGTATCATATATCTTGGTATACCGACCCGAGGAATAAAGATGGGATCATGGACCAACTTGTACCTAGGTCAAGTGATGTATGCCTTAAATGAAGAGATGTGATTCTAAAGGTCTAAGTCAAATGATGTATGCCATATCTACGAGTTTGGGCTTCTAGAAGGCTAATGATGACATAAGTTCATAGAATGAAATAGTATCTGAGTAGTTGAATTATAGGTTGTCGTATCAAGTGTATAGTATTGGTTAAAAAGTTGTAATGATGGGTTTCTGCTGATATGGATGGTTGAACCCAGTGGCAGTACAGTTCTTTATTGAGTGGTTGGGGAAAAAAGAATGGTGGTAACGATGGTATGGTGACGATGGTTGACATAATGGGTTGGTAGAATAGTGGATTTGAGAGCCTATATAAAGAGGTTGAAGTCTTAAATTCAAGGGTTGGAAATTTTTTTATCTAACAATTTTTAGAGAAATTGAGAGTTGAAGAGTTAGTGATAGAAAGAGAAATCATGTCAGTACCCAAACACTTGAGAGATTTGTACTAGACTTGTTGTAAGACCTGAGGTGCTTATTTTTCTATTCTTGTATCCCCCACTTGTAGTTCGGGTCGGTCTTCATCCCGAGCAGGAATAAAAATACCATATTTCTCTCATTGACGTAGGTTGGAGCCACTCTCCACCAAACCACGTAAATTATTGTCTTTGCATTTTTCTTGTCTACTTGCTAAATTTGCTTTTGGTTCCCTACGAACCAAAAAAATTCATTATCGAGGAAGGTACATTCGAGAGGTTGATTTCCAATATTACCCTTATAATAAAAAACAATTGTCAATAGTTGGCGCCGTATGTGGGGATACATATGAAAACTAGCAAACACACTAAGACAATGATATGGGACGCAAACCATAGAGCTTTGAAGTCTTAAATGGCAGAGTGGATGAAAAAGTTAGAAGAGAACTTGCAGTTGGAAAATGAGAATGCACGAAAATAAATGGAGGTAACCCAAGCATTCATGAAAACCATGATGGAGAATATTATGAAGTTGGAAAGGAAAAGATGAGAGCAGATAAAAATATGGCATAGTAGAATGAGAAAAGAGTTTGCGAGTGGGAAGAGGATAGCCGGTGTGGAAGAGGATAAAAAAATTGGGAGAAAGAACGCTTGTAAGGTGAGGTAACTGGTTGTGACTAGTGTCATACCTATAGTGGAGCCCTGAGAGGAAGGCGATGATAGGCGAACCCCGGAATCGTCCAATAACAACCTTTGTTTGGGGGAAAATGTTTTAAGGCAATATCCGGAACAAATATGCAGAGCTCCCAATAATATGAGATACCATGCTCGGAGAAGCGAGTATGAGGAAGTCATCGGTCGAGGGTAGAAGAACACCAAACACTATTTGAGGGACTAGTTTAGAAAGAGATAAGAAAGTAGGAGAAGAGCATACGTGGAGGTACTCAGGATGACTAAAATATGGAGATAGTGTCCCCGTTCACCAAGGAAGCTTTGGAAGTGGAGTTTCTGAGGAGGTTCTCCATGCCCATGATAGACATCTACAATGGTAACACAGACCCTAAGTCTCATATTGAAAAGTGCATCTTGCTAATGAAGATTCAGAACATGGTTATGGAGTCTATCCGGAAGGTAATTTCACTAACCTTGGGGGGATTGGACAGCTTGTGGTTCAAAATTTTGACTTCATGGAGTATTAGAAGTTTTTATTTCTAATGAAGTTCTTCATGCGCCATTTTAAAGAGGCATGCGCACCATGGAAGACAGTCAAATCACTAAGGATGATGAAATAATGTGATGAGGAGCCGCTGAAAAGATTCATTGATAGATACCACAACTTAGTATTAGAGATCGAGGTGTATGAGTCTTGAAGGTATTAAAAATCTCTAAATGAGGCTTAAGGGTTGAGAGGTTGTGGTGCCACCTTAAGATCCAGACAATACCAGACTATGACATGGACTTAGAGCAAGCGAGGAGATTTGTATTATTAAAGGAAGAGGAAAAGATAGCTCGAGTGGGTGTTGCTCGGGTCAAGAGGGAACCGAGGTAGGAAAATCTTTAGAATACTGGTTATGGATGGAGAGGACCAGGCTCGAGACAACGGTAGTTTAGGCCAATTACCCAGGGTAACCTAGCGTCCGAGAGGAGGCCTCCAATCAAGGTCACAAATGTTATCGGGGGCACGACATATATTGCTATCAACAGTCCTTTGGCGTAGATAGCTTGGGAGATATAGGACAATGGTATGCTAACAAAGCCTAACCCTAGAAGGTTTCTAGTGGAGAGAAGGGATAACAGTGCATATAATGCACATCATAATACCAGGGGACATTGCACAAAGAGTTGTAGAGATTTACAGAAGCAGATAGAAGACTTGGTAAGGAATGGCTACCTCAAGGAGTGCATTGATCATGAGGCCATGATGGTAAGGAAATAAAGAGAGGAGAGACCTATGTTCACTATCGCCGGAAGAATAACGTTGGATGGGGATTAAAACCGAGTAAGGAAGAATAAATGTCGGATCAATAGCCCCGATTTAATGACTACAAACATGGTAATGACGATTCAAAAAACCTGGCCATTGCCAATAATGTTTAACTATGAGGATGCTTAGGGTGTGAGTTACCCTCACGATGACAAATTTATAATCAAGGCCAATATTGGCAGTTCGAAGGTAGACATGATATTGGTGGACCCTTGGAATGCAGTGGACATCATATCGAAAAAGGCCTTGAATGGGCTGGCGGTAGAGTTCACCATATTGATTAAGGATGCAACTCAGCTATTCGGGTTTATGGGATCTATTGTCATCCGACTTGGTCAGGTACAGCTGACAATGACTATTGGAACAAACCCATATACTTGTATAAATATGATGGATTTCATAGTGGTAGATTTCTTAATGTAGCTACCAAGTGATTTTGGGAAGGCCTTTTATGATGAAATCAATGGTAGCCATGTCGAGCTACTACTTGAAGTTGAAATTCCTGACTAGGGAGGGGGTTGGAGTGGTATGTGGTAGTAAGAAGGTGGCAAGAAGTTGTTTTATAGCCACATCCAAGGAGACCTTATGTATTGATGATGTGATAGGGTAGTAGAGGAAGGAAAGCTAGAAGACTCAGTTGAGGTAGAGTTCATCGATCCCCGACCCGAGGACCCTACTCAGTATGCAGAAGCAGGAGAGGAGCTTGAATCAGAATATGGAGAGGAAGTTGTTGGGATATATGCCCTATAGCTTCATGTAATGTAAACAAAATTATTTATTATAAAATAAAAGATACGTAATTCATTTATCAAAATTTTTGATTTAAATCGCATATTGTAAATTATCATGTTTACCATTGATTACTCATGTGCCTTCAAACTTAGTGTATGAGTGTCATACACAATAGGATTTAAGTCAGAAGTTAGTAATCTAAAATAGTCTATAGAGAGCAAACAAAGTAGGTATTTTATTTGCGGTTTATATATAGCTACGGTCCATTTTATAATTGTATAGTGACCTTGATTAAGGATCGTCGTCATGAGAATTGAGGCTCCTTGTATGATATGATCATATAAGATTGGACCAAGATGGAAATGAATTTTCTATAATATCTGTTAAATAACATTCAATCTACTAGATGGTCATTTATTGATTGATTTGAATCCCGAGTGTACTGCGAACTCCTACATGGCAGGCTATGTCATTTGATTTACCAAGGTAAGGTTGGTGTAACAATCTTGACCAATAGCTACGTACTTTGGGGACATGTTTGGTGTGTAGCCGGGGACATTTGACATAGATTCACTAATTCTTGTGAGAAGTAGAGGGATATAGAGTTCACTTATTCTTATGAGAAGTGGAAACGTTTCTTCCTTAAAGGTTGATTCAGTATTTGAATGATTAGAGCGCTCAAGTCTTTCTATTGTAAATAGAAAGATTAATATTCATAATAGTTATGAATAAACTGTTCGTTAGAGAATCAATGGTACTTAAGGTATGGAGTGAAACCTACTGACTACTCCCACTATAAAACAGATGTCTAGTCTTGTGCATAATATAGCATACATGAGACTACCAATTGTTGAGGCATATGAGATATGCCTCATTTCCTTGACTCCTTCAGGTGTCTTAGAAGACTGTTCATTTGACAAATAAATTCCATGCCGATAAGGCAAATTGCCTTTATTGGAATTATACATCCCAAATCGCACAAAGATCTTGTTGATATAGGATGCTTGAGGCATAGCTAACAATCGTCTCTTGCCATCATGAAAAATCTGGATCCCAATTACATATCTGGCCACTCCCAAATCTTTCATTTGGAATTGGTTAGCTTACCAGGTTTTCACGTCCGAAAATATTTTTACATGATTCCCAATGAGTAAAATATCATCGACATACAAAAGAGTAAAATCACTTTTCCGTCAATGACGCGCTTGTATACATTGGCTCATCCATATTCTGCTCGAAATCATAAGACTTGATCGTTGTATCAAATCTTATGTTCCCAGATCGAGATGCTAGCTTGAGTCTATAAATGGACATTTGTGTCTTGAAAACCTTTCGCTCTTGACCTTGGGTTATGAACCCCTCTGATTATACCATTTAGATTAAACTATCCATGATTGTGAATCTTTCCAATATCTTAAAGATGAAGTGGTTATTAAATTTTTGTGCAATATATTGGTTTACTAACTTGGAACACGAAATTATTCTAAAGCCTCTGTCGATGGTCAACTGCAAATACTTAGTATAACCCAATTAATCATATGTCTATGTCAACCAAGTTACCTGAATTCATTAAGATTAAGTTCTAATTATGGCTACCCCCGCTCGACAGATATATGGCTATTAAGTCTAAGGCTGAAACCTAAAATTCATTTGTCAAGTTTATTTTAAGTTTACCATATCAATCTTATTAATGGCCAGTTAACAAGAAGCATTAAGCTTAAGACTTAATAAATAAACCTTTATATTACCCAAACTATAAAATAACCTCTTATAAACCAGTGATATTGGAATTCATCAAAACCCTAGATAACGAGCTTAGTTATGACACATATGACACATATCTAAAACTAGTAAAAACTTAAATAAAATAAATGACATAAAATAAAAGCTTGGAAATTAAAAAGGTAAAAATATAATAAAAGAAAATGTTGGGGGTTAAAGGATCCACTTTTATTACATCTATTTAGATATCTCCCTTATTATAATATATTAATTTTACGTGATATTACCAACCGACCATATAGGCGGTATCCTAAATAAGTCAAATTAATAATTAATTCCAACCGACCATACATGCCGTATCCAGTTTAGTCAGGTTAAACCAATTTAGATTAAGTCCAACCGACCATAAAGGCGGTATCCTCATTAAGTCAGGTTTTAAATAGTTTTTATATTACAATTAAGGGAGATTAATCTAAATATTAGTTATAAAAGCTTAACCTTTTATCCCAGCAGAGGGAGTTACCTCCTTATTGCTGAAAAGTAAATAACATAAAGTAAATTGCGTAAAGTAAATAATATTAAATGCTGAAAGTAAAGATTGAAAAGTAAATAAAACAAAGTACTAATGTGAAAATTAAATACTGAAAGGTGTAAATAAACAAACAAGATACAATCTTTTTAATATTCTTAAGGAATTCCTTAGAAGAAAGTATGAATTACAAATGAAATTTCGGCCTCTATTTATAGAAAAATTTTGGCTTTACGCATCGCAAGGGCGCTGTTGACCTTGGACGCGTGGCATATGGCTCCCAGGATGGCAACACGTGGCGTCGGCTGAATGATTAACTCAATTATTTGCTCGGCATCACGACGCTGACGTAAGCAATGACGTGTTCTGTCGGCAGCATGTGGTGGTGACACGTGTCCGGCACGTGTTAGCAGATGTTGACACATGGTAGACGCATGTTAGCAAGGGCGCATTTGAGTAAAAACTCTTCTGATTATGACATGTGTACGGCGCATGTTAGCAATCTTTGCGCACGTTAGTAGGCGGTGCATTTTAGCACGGCGTATTTTAGCAAAACGGTGCATTTTAGCAAGAATTTTACATTTTTGCCCTTTTTGTTCGTTTTCCACTGTTTTGGCCCCGAATTGCCTCCAAAGAGTCCTGTTATTTTATTTATCTATAAAATAACACAAAATACATCAAAATATTTATAAAACTCAAGAAACTATACAAACTATTAAGTCAAAGAAGTGGGAAATAGTGATCTATTTACCACTCATCAACACTCATCAAGATTGACATTCAAAAATGTAGTCTTGACGTCCATCTGCCAATTCTCATAGTCATAATATGCGGCAAATGAAAGACGAGTGCGTATGGATTTAAGCATGGCTACAGGCGAAAAAGATTGCTCATAGTAAACTCCATCTTTCTGGTATAACCCTTGGCCACTAGCCTAGCCTTGAAGTTCTGTACTTTCCCATATGTTCCCCTATTTATCTTGTATATCTAGTTGCAACCTATGGGTTTTACCCCATCAGGTTGGTCTACAAGTTCTCAGACTGAGTTGGAGTACATAGACTCTATATCGAGGTTTGTGGCCTTGAGCCATTCCTCTTTGTCAGAATCATCCATTGCACTATGATAGGTCAATAGATCATCTAAACTTTCACGGGATGTGACAACTTGTGCCTCTCTATCTCATAGATAGCGATCAGGTTGTCGTACAACCCTCCCACTGCGTTTAAGTGGTAGATCATTCTAACAAACTTACATTTGATGCTCAAATGTAAAAAGTGCTATGTTTCTATCAACAATTATTGACGATGGTGTGCTGGTCGAACCTACAAGTAACTCCTCAAGTAACACTTTACTTCGAGGTTTGAACTCTCTTATATAGTCTTCCTCAAGAAACATAATGTTTGTCGACACAAACACTTTGTTCTCTTCTGGACTATAAAAGAACCCACCCCTAATCTCCTTAGGATAACCTACAAATAGGCACACTTGAGAACGTGGCTACAACTTTATAGTTTTATTCTTTAGCACATGTGCTGGACACCCTCATATGAGAAAATATCGTAAACCAGTTTTACTATCACTCCACAACTCTAAGGGAGTATTAGGAACAAACTTAGATGGAACTACATTCAGGATATACATTACGGTGTGTAATACATATCCCTAAAATGAACCAGGTAACAGACTATTACTAAACATAGATCTTATCAGGTTTAGTAGAGTCAATTTTCTCCTTTTTGCAACACCATTCTGTTGTGATATTCCAGTTTCTGTGAGTTGGGATACTATCCCATGCTCAACTAAAAATTCCTCAAAATATCTATCAAGGTATTCTCCTTCACGATCTGATCATAGAGTTTTGATTGTCTTACATAATTAGTTCTGAACCTCAACATGAAATTCTTTGAACTTTTTAAATGTATCTGACTTGTGATGCATTAAGTAAATATACCCATATCTATAATAATTGTTAATAAATGTGAGGAAGAATTCATAACCTCCTTAGGATTTTACATTCATCAATTGATTGACTCTTATACCTTTTTCCGGTAAAAAGTCTCTTGGTTATCTTTCTTTATAGGTATGATTTGCATACTAGTAAAGTTCAAGGCTTTAGCTGGTTTAAAGCTCCATTCTTTATCAACCTATCTATCCAGTCAAGGCTAATATGACTAAGTCTAAGATGTCACATATATGTGTCATCGTGAGAAATCTTTTGTCGTTTTGTTTTTGGTTTTTCAACCTTAAAAATTTCAGTGTTGAGCAATGAATTATGTGTTAACAGCCTTAACACATATAGATTATTTTCATTAACACATATAGATTATTTTCATAGTTTCATGTTCATAGTGTTAATCCATTTCTACCAATAATAACCAATTTATTATTACATGAACCGAAAAACCATCATCCAAAAGTTTAGAAACATAAATCAAATTCCTACGAAAACCATGAATATATAACACATTGTTTAAACATAAATTACCATTATTTAAAAAGTTTATACTAGAAACTCCTATTTCTCTTACTGAAATGGCATCCCCTATCCCGAACCCATAGTGTAGTCACCTTCAGCAAGGTCATTCCATGAATCAAGTAGCTGTAAAAAGGAACAAACATGGTTAGTGACTCCAAAATCAACAATCCATGCAGATTTATCATCTTCCACTAATAGAGATTTGATGACAAGTAAATCGTATTTATCTGTGATCTTCTTCTTTTTTAGCTCAGCAATGTATATAGGACAGTTCCTTTTCCAATGTCCATCCTTGTTGCAATGGAAACACTTTCCTTTGGGCTTGTCATCCTTGGAGCTTTTCTTATTCTTCTTCATTGGCTTTACTTTAGCCTTTCCAGTGTCATTCTTCTTCTTTGCTGATTTAGAAGATTCAGTAATATTTACCTCTCATATGGGTTTACGAGGATCCATCAGCATGGACTCGTAATGGGTGAGCTCATTTTAGAAGTTGAATCAAAGTAAAAAACATCTTTTTCATAACATAGTTCCTTTTAAATTGCATGAAACTCTTTGGAAGAATTTCCATGATCATGGTCACCTAACCACGCTCCACAACACGAGCTTCATGAGTTTCAGCCATCTTGAGATAGGTCATCATCCTCAAGACATGCTCTCAGACTGATGTCGCTTCCTTCATCCTAGCGGTCATTGTTGAGGACATAGCCTCATTATGCTGCTACTCCAAAGGCTACTCAAACATGCCCTATAATGACTGTATCATCAAAGATGTTGTTGACATTAGCTCATTCTTTGGAGCAAGAACCTCGGACATCCTTACTAGCAAGCTTTCTTATTGGCTGCAACCCATTTTAGATAGGCATCGCACACATCTTGGCCAAAATATTCGGCTGGCTCTCGAGGACATTCCACCGTAATGACAAAATTAAGGTCTGCACAGAACAAGATGACGTTCATATTACTTTTCTATTTAATATAGTTTTCTCCCGTTAACTTGTCATTAGAGAAAATAACAATAATTTGAAAACCATGGCTAAAATTAAAAAAAAAATTATGCATTTAATATCCATTCATCGCACATTAAAACCATGACAAGTATTTTGGCAAAAAATAAAACATGATACATGGATCATATAAAATGAATCAGAAACCTAAAAAAATTACTATGTCATGGAAATCTATCTTCCCACAAATAAATGTCGTCGTAGGGTAGGTCAAGTATTTGTTAGGGTTGGTGCTCGGAGTGCCAATTCGGATCGTATTTATGTTCGATTCATGAATACGAACAATTCATTTTTTTCCATAATATTACTTATTTATGGTAGTACTTCTTTCTTTTATATACATATTCGATCTAATTACTATTAGATTGAAACTAAATATGATTTAGTGATATGTATATATTAGCCAAAGACCCGATAATATATATATTATAGTGCACAGTTACAAAGCAGTTTGTAATTGACATTGTGAAGTGTCACTACTAGAAGTATATTATCAAATAAAGTTCCTGGTCAAGGTTTGCTAACAATGGTCTGTCAGTAAAATCCACTGAGACCAGTGCACGTCGTATATCGAGACTTGGTCTGATGGTTTATCCCAATGAACTATGAGTCTTAGGAGACTCGTATAGACGTGTAGATGTTTATATTAGATAAATTCCAAATGACTCACCGAATATTTCCTAATAGATGGTATACCAACGCCAATAGGAATCTTCTCGGGTAGAGTGAGCATAGTGGTCCTTCGAGTTGAGATACCATTATGGATGTATGAGGTATCCTCCATACTTTGATGGCAGTCACGTCACCAATCTATTTAGATCAGACCTCCGCCTATTCGTTGGGTGTGGAGTGATCCTCAAGATATCCTGTGCGTATTAAGATAGGATCCGTCAGTTCTGTGTACAGACCATAGGTATTCAATGTGCAATTAGCAATTTGTTAAATCTATGGGCCCGTGGTATATTGTAGAAGTAAGTTCTAAGTGTTATTAAGAGTTTACAAATAGAATCTTCGACGGGATTATACCTATAGAGATTTACGTTATTATCTATATCTCTAGGATAATCAGGATACCTGTGACAAATGGATTATACATATACGATTACCTCGACTTGTATGATTTAGCGAGTTTATCTGTGGTCTTCATAATTTACGAGTGGGTAGATTATGGACATGAAATTAGATTTCATGATGGATATGCCTGAATCTAGAGAGTCTCACTAATGAAAAATACTCGTAGAGCATTAGAGCTATTCTTATAAATAATATTGATTATTTATATATTTTTTAACGGTTAAAAGATAAATACACGCTTTATGGGGTTTTCCGACTATTTCCTAATTAATGTGTATTTGATTTAAATACTTGATTTTATTGAATTCACATTAATTAAATGTCAATAAAGTATTTGACACTTGTCACAAATATATGTATTATGGAATATTTAATGTAAATATTATACATATATTTGGATATTTATATTTGTATTTATTCAATTATTTAATTGTTAAATAATTAGATTAATTAAATATAAATTTCTTTTAACTTTAATATGGCAAAATATAATTGGTACATTTGTGAATATATTAATTAAAATGGTTGACAACTTGATTTTAGGCATATTTAATATTTGATTAAATTTGCAAAATCAAAATTTCCATTTTGCCCTTATATAGTCGATCATGCCCTAATGTTATAAGCTTTGAGTTTTTTTCATTTTGCTTCACTTTTGGCTTCAAAAATAGATTAAAAAAAAAGGTTGAGAGAAAAACCTAAGTGCTAAAGGAGTTTTGTGAAGAAAACCTTGAAAATTAAGGTAATTTCATACTTTCTTTACTTGAAAATTATTTCTATGCCATTAGACTTCAAAATATGATGTTGCCATGTTTTCTGTATTCTCTTAGGTTTGAAATAAGTTTGTTTGAAGCATGAATCGAATGTGTTAGCATGTGTATTTTTGCAAAGGAAGCTTATTAAGTGTTATTAAGCTTACTTTTTGTTATTTGATAACTTGGTAGCCATTCTAGAGTTGCTTAGCCACTCATAAATGACCTATAACTGTTCTTGAGTTGTTTCATGGTGGTGATACTTGTTTGATGTGATAAGGATTGAATTAAAGTATTGAATTTTTTTAATTTGGTGTAATTTGTCAATTTGTGGAAATTATAAAATTATGGTTTATATCCCTTTCCAAATTTAGGGATTTTCATATATGTGTTGTAATTGGATGTATATATAATGTATATTAAATTTGGGATTGATTGGTTTTGATCTTAACATGTTTTGCACTAAAAAGAATCAAATTGCAAATCCTGGAAAATTAAGGGACCTCTCGGTAATTTGAAAATAAAATTGTGTTCTTGAATTTCAATTTGTATTTTCATGTATAAGACATGTATAAATCATTTTGGTAGTGATTTGGAATAACCTAATTATGTATTTGACAAATTAGGACTAAAATGATAAAAATGTAAAGTTTATGGGCATTTCCGTAATTACTAAAAAATCTTGAATTTTTTTTCGGATTTCTGTTTTAATGTATATTTGATGTACAAATCATTTTGGTTGTGATTGGAAATCACCTACGCTTATTTTGAACAACTTAGGACTAAAATGATGAAAATGGAAAGTTTGGTAATTTATTGAAATTCTGATTTCTAGGTTAAAAATTTCTGTTTTTGAGTATAGATTGATTAAAATAAATAAGTTTATTTTAATTATCCAAGAAAAATTAAAGAAATGGGAAAATTTGATTTTCCCGCATTCCGCTGCGTAACCAGGGTATTTTGCCCAAAACCTCAATAAAAATGGTATCAGAGCAGGTCTGAACCTCAACACATGATATGAATATGCCTTTAAATTCAATGTTTAATTTTGTCTTTACTTTATGCATGCTTGTATTTATTTAATTTGATTAAATTAAATGCATAACATCTTTGCGGAAAATCCCTAATTAATAAGGTTTTAATGTAATATGTATTGGATGCATATTTCTTGGTTCGTCTTGTCAACACGATTTTTTTGGGATATCTGTTCTATGGCTGCATCCGAGAAAGTACCAAAGCAGTGAGGGTGTAGTTGATAGAAATTTATCCATACCGGATGTATATGTGATACTAGATAAATTCAAGCGAAAGCGGAAATCCTGAACGTGTCAAAGCTGTCAGGACTACGCAAGTATCTTGAATTTATCATTGACAAGTTTAACCTTGGTACGCCTCCTTTTGAACGTGCCAAAGCTGTCACAACGAGAAATGACTAGGACCGGAACTTAGGAGTCACTAGTGAGTGATTGAAAATGAGTTGTCTACCTAATGAATATACGTAGGCGAGAACGTGCCAAAGCTATAAGTCAAAATATATTCATGGGGTCCACCTCTCACTATGGAATTCAATTTAATCATTGAATTCCAGTTTTCCATTGGGGATTATGGTATTATGTAAAATAGTGGGAGTCCCTACTTGGTTAAAAATTACAATACTAAGGCAGTGTGTAATATTATGAAAATTACTGCTTATGTTTCCTTTATTCTATTGTGTTAATAAAATTAAAACTTCTAATCCACTGCATGCATATTATTTGTATATGTTTTCTGACTTTCCTTATGGTTGCAGATTTCTAAAATAGGTTCTAGATTTATAGTAGGCTTGGATATTTTTAGATTAGTTAAAATCATCAGGAACTGTTTTTCCATTTTTCTTGAAAAATCATTATGGTTAGTGACTTAGTTTCTAAGTCACGATAGATATTCTAAATAGATATACGTTTTAAGATGTAATAGTCTAAAGAGAATAGTTTCTTTTGCAGTAAGAATTGACGTGAATTAGTTCATGTCTCAAGATTCTGGACTGGCATTAAGAAAACCCCATTAGGTATTTGTTTATCTGATAATGACGTTTCTTGGCTTTAGTGACATTTAGAGGTAATATGTCTGACACAGTTTGCTAATCAATTATTTACAATTGTTGTGAATAGTTGAAGGCAAATCATAATGCTAAAGAAAGGAGATCCGTATAGTTGTGTATAGGAAATATCAATTTTCACAATATGAAAACTATAGGCATTGGATATCGAATCTCCCGTCTAGTTATTTAAAATATTGTTTAATGATTGTTTTGATATTTGATAGCGCAACTTCTGACTATTGGATAGTTACTTGTTCTTTATAACAATTATTACATATTTTAAAATGACTAGTAGTTTCATTGATGTAAAGATAAACATTAAGAAAAATATTCAGTTAACTAAATAACTTAGAATAATGCTTTATGAGATTTTATCACATAAGCATTAGATGTTTATTCTGTATAATAAAGGATGGTCTGATACGAGATCACACCACCTATCCTTATCCATTTAATGAATATTGTATTCAAGAAGTGATTAAATCTCATTTAACCAATGATCGTCATTGTACCACATATTTATTAAACTAATACATTAGATGTATGTAGTTTCATAAATTAGAAATTACCTTGGATAGTTTTCTTTACTTCGTAACTTAGTTAATGAGTTGTCATGACTTTGTTACGTGTTTCTAAAAGAAAACATATTGAACATCTTGAATGGTTTGAGAACTTTTAATATATTTCTGATGAAACGCTAATAGAATATTTTGACTGGTTCAAGGATATTCTATTTGAAGTTTTGAAAAAATATATCATTAAAATTCACCGTGAGTCATTGAATTGTTCAAATATGTTTGATATGATCAAACATTTGAATTTATGGCAATTAGTTCTAAGGTTATTTAATGAATATGATTCTTACTCAATATTATTCTTCTACGATTCTATCATGATGGAATTGAATAATGGAAGAAATTGAATCTTGTATGATTTGAATCGTCTTATATTTAGTGTTACCTAATTAGTTTCAATACTCTTAGGGATATGCTCCAGTAAATCTAATCGTAAAAAGTTTGAGATTTGAATCTTTCTTTTGTATAATAGTTATATAATTGAAAGTACTTGCGCCTCGGTGGCATAAGCAAAAATTTATCATTTATTCTATTTAATAGAATATTATATTTTATTTGATGGAATATCTTTTCTACGATCTCGAGTAATAAAACTGTTTTATTACTTGGTGTGTAACATCAGATGTTGACCATTGTAGAAAAGACTTGACTTATTAAATTCAAATATGAGAGTGATAAACTATAAATGGAACTATATAATTAATAAGATGAAAAGACCCTTAGACAACTTCCATATAAGTCTAATAGGATGTCAGAATCATTTGTGAAGTATTTGACACTTAATGGTTCTGATGTTTTCTTATCAAAGAAAATTATCCTATAACTTGTAGTGAGAGCAATATTTGATATTGATTTCGGAAGTTAGCATTGAATCATAGATTTAAGTTTGTTCGTAGCTTACTGTGATCAAGTTTTGAACTTGATTGAGCTTTTGTTGTGGATCGTTCAAAAATTGTGCAAATGGTTTGCGCATCAAAAGCACAATCTGCTTATTAAAGGTTTGACCTTTATAGTATGACAGTGAGAAAAGTTGTACTCATCAATCTATTGTAGATTCTGAGGAAACTTGTCTCTAGTCGCACTAATTGAACAATTAAAGATTTGTTCAATTAATGTTGATATTAAACTATATTTGGGCTAAAGAATGCAAAGTGACATTCCTGAATGTTTTCTTTGAATAAGAGATCCATTGTGATTTCTTTGTTTGAAGAGTTCATTCTAGAATGGCCCTGGAGTTTGTATTCTGCTAAGATCACAATTTGATATACTAGTTATAGAGCCTGTTATAGACTAAAATAAGCTTTCCGGAAATCTATGTTTTCTAATTTTAATAACAGTCAGATTGTCTGATTTTATCAAAGTATAGAAAATACATATATGTTAGTAGTGTTAGTGGGAGCGTACAAATTTCTTTCTAATATTGTATATCCTAACGACATTATCATTATTAATGTAATAATGAGATGTTTATAAGGTAAAAGGTTTACTTAAGTCTTGTTTTCTCTGTGAAAGCAGTGAGAGTAGTCTTTGTTATATTTGATATAAAGTTTTATATATGATATAAAACAAGAGACTTGTGAGATACTCTCATTAGTCGTGCAATATATATGATCTAATAAAGGACACAACAAGAGTATCTGTGTGACAATTAGCATAACTGTTTGAAAGTTAGTGTGTCTCTTGTATATTGTATCCATCTTTCGTAAAAGATGATTCCTTACTCAAAAGAGAAATTGATTACAATGTCTAAACAATCTTATGCATCATAAGATGATGGCGTAATGAATACTATATTATGTACGATTAAAATCCATCAATTTAATCATAATTGTTACGAACTATTTTGATACGCTATAGACCATAGGATATGTCTGAAACATGTTATTTGTTATCGATGAGATATTAAGAACGAGTTTCTTATTCATGGAGAATATAGTCTGCAACTATGAGGGTCTGATTAGTTTGAGTCTAATTATGATGTTAGATGATCTACATTATAAAAGAGTCAGAAAAGATGTAGTGGGAGTGTCACAAATGATTCTACTGTGTAAGTGGAATTAATTGTAACTTATGAAGTATTGACTTATGAAGTTGCAAAGTGACCTTATAGATTAAAAGTTTTTGATATTGGTGTTGTGCTTGCGGTTGTCTTCATAGTATTTTGGACTTGATCCCTAAATAGTTGGACAATTCAGTAGC
>SKCR01011557.1:0-51511 GCA_019454045.1 Zanthoxylum bungeanum | reverse complement strand
GCACGTGATTATCCGATACTGGGCCGATACGTACAATACATTAGTATACTACGCTTGATACAGATCTTAATATTCTTAAATGGATATGTCCGGAGAATTGGTAGAATTGGTGCTTTGCTAGGAGTCGACCTTATCTCGTAAATCGGTAGAACGTAGTACTTGGTACGTACGTGATTCGGATACTCCGACGACCGTATTTACTGCCAGATTATCCGGGGATCTCATGGGTCGCTTCCCGATAATCCACCGATGACGCACAACTCGCACTCTTGAATAATCTGGGATTATACAGAAGAGAGAGAAAAATTAATCTAGGATTAATAACGGAGATATTTTATCGGGATAAAATATCGTCTAGAAGAGATAACGATTAATTTGGAATTAATCGGTAAATTAATATATTCGATATATTAAACGAAATTAGATTTCGACGCGGAATTAAAATTAGATTTTAATTCGGGCAAACGAGTTAATTTAGAATTAATTCGTTAGCGACGTAAATAATAATTTCGCTAGGCGCAATTATTTATTTAAATTCGATTTAATTAACGTCGCGACGTAAGCTCGGTATTTCGGAAATATCGAACCCGAACGCGTGAGTGCACGTGGGCCCACTTTCATTTGGAAACGTGTGGGGCCCACATGACACATGTCATTCTAATGCTTTGCATGTAGATTGTGTACATTGCACTCAATGTCATTGCATGGAGTTTGAGTGTTTGACACTCTAAGCCATTGCATGTTTTGTGTCATATTTTTATTATTATTTAATAAATATTATGGCATAAATATAAATTGATTTTTGGTAAATCATTTTTCAACTTAACACAATTTCATCTCTCACATTTTCTCTCTTCTCTCACGCCCAAAACAGAATTTTGGGACTGGTTTGAACCAAAAAAACGTGACACTAAAGGGAAGCAAGGGTTGGGTTTTCATGGTAAACCGCAAGTGCTAGCACACTACGAGTCTTGCGAAGGTGGTAGGGAGGTTCACCCATGAGGCGGGACTCATCCGACGAGTTTGGAGCTTCGTTTTGAGACCCGAAACTGCCAAGACAGTGAGCATGGACTGGTTGCAGTGGCGTGAGCAGGGCAGTACGTTTTTGGCCTTGATTCGTCTTCAAATCGACATAACCGATCAATGTGAGTATTCCGCTACCTCCGTTGATGTATTCACGCATTATTTCATGTCTTGATTTGATCTTGGGACCTTAGAATAAACCAACAGGTACCATACAAGTCGTCAGGTTTACAAGATGTTACAAATTCCCCCCCCCCCCTTAATTAGGATTCGTCCTCGAATCCTTTTTAAAACTAAAATCCTGGAGTCTGTCTAGATCTGATATTCATGATATTGAACATATTATCGCAAGTTACATAATTCACATGTTATTTCTCAGGTCACCAACTTATAACCATCTACAAGCTCATTCTTTACTTCGCTCCATCAATTGCATCGTAACCTAAAAGGTATTTTATTTCTGTCTACATGGACTGACACTGTACTCTATTTCTAAAGCTCATAAGTATATATTACTCTTCTTTTTATCCTAATATTTATTTCGTGCATGATAGCTCTTGAATTTCTTGATTGAATGACAATTCATTGTCTTTGTTTTGTAAGAGTTCTACTGGGTACTTAATACTACCGTCAAGCTACGACTATTGTTACGTCTTATAGAAATCTCCTTCTTTGATTCCTAGCTATGGCCAACTTTACTTGTCTCAATCTGGTTCTTCCCAATATGTACTTTCTAATTTCTCTCAACTCTAGTGTTCTCCATGGTTAAGCTTTCATGTCTACTGATTTCATTATGGTGCAAATGTAAAAAGAATAATCTCTTGTATATTACCTTAATGTTGCTTACGTATAAGAAAGTAGTGTTCATCTCCATAACTTAAGTATTTAACTTTCTATTTTCTCTCAAAGCTTCAACTGCTTAAGGGTTTTGTTATTTCAAGTTCTCAAATCTTTGACTATCTGTCGAGTTTAGCACTTCATAGTGCAAAGTCAAATTGTCCTTATATCTCTTGCTAACTAGTGTTATTTACTGAATGGCTTGTATTAGGAAGCTTAATTCTAGGAAGCGTCTTTGGAATATTCCTTATTCGAGTAATGACTTATAAACAAAGTTCCTAAGCTGAGCTTAATCGTATACATACTTTTGCTTAAACTGTATTCCTTTTTCGATGTTTTTATTGGTGATTTGAAACTAGTTACAGTTCATACTCTGACTGTACTTTATTTTTGTTGCTACTTTAAGTTAAATTACAGTGTTGTTTAATAACTTATTCTCCATGTCTGGTGATATGCTACGGTATTTTCCTCTTTTATTGCTTTCTTAGTTTGCTCTATTGGATGACATTATTCAGATACTCACAAACTTATAAATTCCATCTTTATCCAATGATCGTTTATGTAACTTATAGCTTGAATTTTCACCCACTGTACTAAATGTAGCATTATAGTAACTTATCTTTTCATTTTCATACAATACTACACGTGTACCAAAAGCAACCTTGAATTAAACTTATCTCCTCAGTTCCTATACCAAAAATTCTTATTATTGTTGGACAATTATGACCCATAGCATCACTATTTGTACAGATCATGGTGTTGTTGTACAAATTAACTATGTGACAAAAGAAATTGCCCTTTTATCATTTGTAATTGGATTACCTAGACGTATAAATGATAGAAGGTCTATATGATTAGTTCCGAATTGAGATGATATGAGACAGTATCAATCCACGAAGGTTTAATCATTAAATATCCCTTGTTAGAGTATTATCGAGATTGGACATCGATAATACGTAAAAGACTAGTATTACACTTGTGCGCGTTGTGGGAGAATAACAGCATAGTTCTCATATATTTGGGTATATGATACTCACGGCATAGTTCTCATATATTTCCTTCATAGGATACGCATTAAACAGTGCAAAACTTATTTTGAATAAGGTTCCATAAAAATCCGTTAGACAGACTTCATATTAGATATGAACAAGAAAGAAACCAGGTTTTCTCATTCCTGAAAATTTGGGAATGTTGGGCATATGTTTGGATGATACCAAACTAGAACCCAAATCGGATAAGTCCCTAAGTTGTGGGTTATCCTAGGGAGACCAAAGTATAGTACTTATACATCTCACATGAGAACAATTTAATTGTTGTTCGCCATGCGGTTTTCCTTAAAGGAATACCTATATGCAGTGGTAAGTGGGAGGAAAGTAAAACTCGATGAAAATCAGAGTAATACTATTCTAGGCACCAATTCCTTAATGGAACACAAATAGTTCATCAAATGATGAAAATAACCAATAATCTTTGAATACACAAGAACCGCATAAGTCGGAGAGAGTAAGAAAACAACCTTGGAGGTATGGGTTTCTGATCTCACCTCATAAAGATGTCAATCTTATTGAGGAACACGAACTGACTACGTATGAGGAAGTGATACAAGGTATCGACTCCCTATTATAGCAAAGTGCCATAAAGTCTGAAATGGATTCCATGTGTACCAACCAAGTTTAGACACTGATTGTTGTACCGAAAGGCATTGTGCCTATTGGCACTATATCAGTCTTCAAGGAAAACATACATGGAAGGCAACATTTTAACGTACTAAGCTAGGCTTGTAGCGAAAAGGTATCGTTATCAACATTGTGTCCATTACGACGAAACCTTTTACCTGTTGTTATGGTTAAATCCATTCGGATAATGCTTGCTAATGCTGCATGTTTCATTCATGAAATATGGCAGCTGAATGTCAAAATCGCTTTCCTTAAACGAAAACCTTTTTGGAGGATGTTTACAACATCCTAACGATTTTTCATACAAAAACGAGCAAACAAGGTTTTCAAGTTAATTCGATCCATGGATGGATTGAAGCAAGCATAGTGTTCTTGGGATTATCGTTTTGATGTAATCATAATGGTATATGATTTAATTCAAAATGGAAATGATTCTTGTGTATATAAGGAGGTTAGTGGGAGCGCACTGTAAGTGAATGTCCTGTATAAATAATGATATATCATTTTTTTAGAAATGATATTCCCATAATACAATCAATGAAAGCTTGGCTTTCATGAAAATTCTCCGTAGAATTCTTGGGAGAGACAATCTTTATTCTAGGAATAAATATCTACTGGGAAAGATCTAAAAGTTGTTCACACTCTCCGAGAACTCGTACATTAAAAATGTACGTGACCTGGTGTCTCATATGCTTTGAGCATATGGAGTCACAATCAGGCCAATCCAAGTGATAGTCACTGGATTGATGTTAAGAACATCCTTCAGTATCTTAGACGAACTGAGGATGCTGTCTTTCACTATGGAGAAGGAGAACTTGAAGTGACTGGGTTCACCATTGCAAGTTTTATAACCGATATAAACGACTATAAGTCGTAACAAAGGTACTATACAATTTGAATAACGGAACAGTGAGCTGGAAATCTTCCAAGCAAGATATTGTTACCGAATAAACAACAAAAGTGGATTATTGTTGCAGCTGAGGCAGCAATAGAAGCCTTTTGGATTGATAATAATCCTAATCAGATTAGGAGTAGTTTTGTTAGCAGCTGAGCTAGGCTACAGCACGGGCTAAAGAATTAATAGTCTATCATGTGGACAATTATGACCCATAGCGTCACTATTTGTACAGATCATGGTGTTGTGTACAAATTAACTATGTGACAAAGGAGATTGCCCTCTTATCATTTATGATTAGATCATCAAGATGTATAAATGATAGGAGGTCCTTATGATTTGTTCCTGGATTGAGTATGATATGAGACAGTATCAGTCCACGAAGGATAAATCATTAATATCCCTAGTCAGAGTATTATCGAGATTGGACATCGATAAATGCGTAAAAGACTAGTATTACACTTTGTTGGGATGTATGCCCTAGAGCTACATGAGATGTAAACGGTTTCTTTTACATAGAAATAAAATGATGCATTATTCATTTATCAATTGTTTGTTTTAATTTTCGCATATTATATATCTTCATAAATACCATAGATTACTTATGTACCTTCAAAACTTGGTGCATGAGTGTCATGCACGAGAGGATTCAAGTCTGAAGTTAGTAATCTTAAATAGTCCGTAGAGAGCAAACAAACTGGTACTTTGCTTGTGGTTTATCTTTAGCTGCGGTCCATTCTATATATGGATGGCGATCTTAATCCGGATCGTCCAAGTAGAGACATGAGAATGGAGGCACCTTATATGATGTGATCATATAGGACTGGACCCAGATAGAAATGACATTCTTATAATATTCGTTAAACAAAGAAAGTCATTTCAATCTACTTGATGGTCATATATGGGTTGATCTTAATCATGAGTGTACTACGAACTCCTGCATGGCGGGATATATCCTTTGATTTACAAAATGTGAGGTTGGTGTAGCAATCCCAACCAATAACTACGTACTTTGGGGGCATAGTCTGTTATGTAGCTGGGAACGTTTTACATAGACATGGAATTCACTCCTTCTTGCGAGAAGTAGATGAATATCTCTCTTAAGGGTTGATTCGGTACTTGAACGATTAGAGCGCTCAAGTCTTTCTGTTGCGAATAGAAAGATTAATATTCATAACAATTATGAATGAATTGTTCATTAGAGAATCAATGGTACTTAAGATAAAATAATATAGGGGTATAACGGACATTATGACCCGGCTATAATTACGAGATATTCGTGAAGGATCAATTCGTATGCAATGACTATATCGGTGGACACCGACTTTGTTCGGCCTTATATTTCATCTACGGCGACGAGAGTGCAACTTCGGGTTTTTAGTGGAATAACCCAGAGTAATAATTCGTAATATTTAATTAAGAGTTTAATTAATATTTCGAGATTATTGGAGCTCAGAACCGTAGGTCCACTTGGTCCCCGTGCTAGCTCGATTTACTATAGCGGAGCTAATATAATTGGATGGTCCAATTATATACTCACAAAGGAATAAATATTATTAATATGATTAATAATAATTATATCACATATGAGACTTTATATTAAAATTTAATATAAAGTATTAATAATTATATATGATAATTATTAAATTAGAACATTAAATTATATATGATATAATTTAATAAGGCTAAGGATTATTACCAAGGTAGGATTCCTTAATGGATAAGGAATATGATTTGTTTGTTTTGGAAACAAAATCAAATCCTAATTGTCCCCTACCTTGGCCGAATTGTTGGAGTCATATTATGGATAGGATTTGTTTGTTTTGGAAACAAAATCAAATCGAAATTAAATCCCCCTTAGCCAAAAATTTGGAGTCCTAAAGGGATTAGGATTTGTTTATTTTGGAAGCAAAATAAAACAAGGATTCCTAATCCCCCCTTGGCCGAATTTCAAGAGCAATGGGAGACTAGTGGTTGATTTGTTTAATGAAACAAATTAACCATAAATATAAAAGGAAAATTATGATTTAATTTTTTAGATCTAAGAAATCAAAAACCCTAGCCTCCATCTCCTTCTCCAAGCTCTCAAGAGTTGAGAATTCTTTTGTGTGTGTGATTATTCTCTAAACCGTTTATAGATTAATTTGTGAGTGTAGCCCACACTACCCTCTGTTAGTATTGAGACATAGTTCGGAAGACCTCGTGACGTTGAAAAACATCCCCAAATACTTAACACAAGTCACGGCAACCGGCCCTGGAAACCCTGCAATTTGCGCAGATACAAGTTCTCAGGGAGCTCTGTTTTGTTTGGTTTTCATTCGGGATTTTGGAAACACTTTAGGATAATTTTAGGGTGTGTTAGGATTGATTTTTGGAGAGAAAAATCAGATCTGAAATTGAGCAGTGAGTGGCACAAATCAGACCTGAAATGGGTGCAGTTCGCGCCCATAACGTGTCCAAAACAGTCCGTTATTTCACTGCAGTTCAAGGGCTGTTCGAGACTGTTTCGGGGCTATTCCGGAGCTGAGATTTTGTCCAAAACATCAGTGAATCCACTGGTGTGTTTCGGCCAAGCAAAGGGAAGAGCAGAAAAAATTTTCAAGTTCGGTTCGTGAGCCTAATCGCTTCCGCTTCGTGGGGGAAGGCGTTCCCTACACACTTGTGCGCGTTGTGAGGGCATAATGACATAGTTCTCATATATTTGGGTATAGGATACTCATGCAAGTGTAATAGGAGGTTTTGTTTTACCGATGGTACGGAAAAAAGCTTCGCTCTAGATAGACCCCCTCGGAATTCCATTGGTAGTATGACTATGTGTCTATGGAAGTCCGAAATCAGGGTAGGTGTATTTGGTATTAACCTGAGACTTGCACCGCTAATACTTGCGACAATCGATATACTTTGGTTTTAGTCGTTCAGGGCTTTAACCGTTTTCTGTGTACGCCTCTTCTGGGTATATCGAGATCATAGTGTGTTGGGTGTGATGTCAAGACAGAAGTATCACTTCAGTCATATGGAGATGATGGTCACGTAGGATACGGTACTAGTACTCTTAAGTACTGCAGTCATCGAGATAAAATGACAAGGTCATGTTTATCCGATATAGAGACTAGTTACCAGAAATCCGACATGTGTTTTGTATGGGGCAGACACAATTCCAGCCCCAGGCCTAGCACGTGATCATCCAATACTGGATCGACATACACGATACAACGTATACTACGCCTGATATAGATCATTTATTCCTGTAAGGATATTTCTGAAGAATTGGGTAGGCATGGCGTTTTTCTATAAGCCAACCTTGTCTTGTAAATTGTTAAACGTAGTACTAGGTACTTACGTGTTCGGATAGTCCGACGACCGAATTTACTGCTAACATATCCGGGGATCTCATGGGTCGATTCCCAAAAATTCACCTATGACGTATGACTCGTACTTTAATTAATCTGGGATTAATTAGAAGAGAGAGAAAGTTAATCTGGGATTAATTACGGAGATATTTTATCTGGGATAAAATATCATTTAAAGAGAGAACGATTAATTTGGAATTAATCGATTAATTAATAAATTTGATATATTAAACGAAATTGGATTTCGACACGAAATTAAAATTAGATTTTAATTCGGACGAATGAATTAATTTAGAATTTATTCGTTAGCGATGAGAATAGTAATTATGCTAGGCATGATTATTATTTAAATAAATTAGATTTAATTACGTCACAATGGAAAATTCGTTAATTTGGAATTAGCGAACCCGAGCCCGAGATTATTTGCGAGCGCGTTCGCATTTCGAATTCGAGTGCGGCACGCAAGTCAAATCAAGCGTCAAATCATTAGTCGTATCAAGCGTCAAATCATTAGTCACTTTGAGTGATGTGACAATTTGTCACTTGATTTTGATTGATTGATGGATTGATGTGAGTAGGTGGATAGCATTTAATGCCAAATTTAGAGCCAAAATTGTTTGACTTTTTGAAAGCTTTTTCAAAAAAATTTGGTATATGTTTTATTAATTGATTTTGGAAATCAATTTATCCATTACACATTTATCTCTCTCTCTCCTCCTTTCCTCTCTTCTTCACGCCCATGGAGGGCATTTTTCTGGTTCTATTTTCTAGGAATACGGTGAGCTAGAGGGAAGTAAGTGTTTGATTTTTGTGGCAACAATCATGAGAGATAGCACTCCGAAAGACATGCGAAGGTGATAGGGAAGTCAACCTATGAGCTTGGAATCATTTGACGAAGCTTGGAGCTTGACGAAGAACCTCCAATGGTCGAAAACAGTGGACTGCATACAGCCACTGTCGTGACATACAGTGAGTAGAATTTCAAATTTTTATTGCTTGCCGCGTCGCTCAACTGATCGATGTAAGTATTCCATAACTTTTTTGATTTGTATTCGCACTTGTTTCATACTTGTTTAATGGTCTAGCAAACACCAACAATGGTATCAAGAGCAAGGTTAAGCATGAAAATATTTTAGGGCTTAAAATTTGGGTAACAAAATGTGTTTGAGCATGATTTATGAAATTGGATGAATGAATATGTTTAAATGTGTTTTAATTGAGGATTGATTGGATCAATTTGTTGAAATTGTGTTTGAAACAAATTTCCCCAATTTCCTTGGCTTGGCTGAATGTCATGCCCTAATTTATCTTGGTGAATTTTGATTTTTTGATTCATTGGATGAGTTAGAATCAATTGGAATGTTGATTTAATGTTAATTTGATTCAATTGGATTGGATTTGAAATTGGATATAAATTTCCCCTTTGCCGAGAGTTAATGTAGCATGTTTGGGTTTGATTTTTGTTAAATTATGTTGGACATGATTTAATGATGATGAGCATGATTAATTAGGCTAATTTGGTGTTTTGGAAATATTGATTTGGGTGATTAATTGTGTTATACACTTTAGGTAATTAAATTGTGAAATTGGATTTTGTAATTTAATTGAATTGGGCTAATTTTGGAAATTGGGCTTGAAATGTTGTTATTGGGCTTATTGGGCTTGGTTGTACTAAGTTGGGTTTAGGCTAAATTGGTTGGATCATATTGGGCCCAAAACCGCTTCCATAAAGCCCAAATGCGATTAATGGACCTTAATAATTTAATTGGGCCTAATAGGCCTAAATTGATTTATGGGCTTATGGGGTAACTCCCGGATTGGACTTTGGTTATTGGGTTCGACCCGAGTTGACCAAAAGGCCATGCCTCAAGAAATTAATTAAAAGCCCATTGGACTTTAATTAAATTAATGTTGGACGTTAATCAGGCTTTGAGACCCGTAATGATTAAATTTGAAATTTAAATCGTAAAGGTTCTTAAATAAAGTGTAGTATTTAATTTGGAATTAAATAGTGAATTAGTATTGAATACAAATTGAATTGGATTTAATTTTGTAGTTTAATTTAATTCGAGAATTCGTACTTTGAGTACTTATTCACAAAACGAGTTGACTCGAGCAAAATCAAATCGTTGTTTGAACATTGGATTATCACTAATCATCAGATTAATTAATTTAATTAGATTGATTGATAACATTCTTGTGTATATTGGATGGATATTAGATGGGTGGGGCAATTTTAGAAATTTTTGTAATAAATTTGGAATTTATTAATTGGACCTACGTGTCCAGCCTTATTACCTCCTTATTTTTTGTATTATCTTCTCACATATTCCCCTCAATGTAAATGAGGTTTCTTTAGAAGTGTAGTGTAACAGGTATAAGTAATACATGTGCTAGCGGGAGAGAGAAATGGAGAGATTTGATCTAGGATCAATGTGTAAAGTATCCATCTGCATATCATTATTATTTTATTATACGCGGTTTATTATGTGTTTAGAATGCATGTTTAAGGGTGTATGATGATGAGACCTTAACAAAGATAATAAATTGATTGCCAATTTGCACTCGAAAAACCCTCGCAAAATATTAAGTGTTTTTCTTTCCATTGAGTGATTCTCACTCAAGATCTGAGACTGGCATTGGCTTGTTGGCCAAAGTCAAGGCATTTGTCCGTCGAGGATGTGTTTGAATCACGAAGGCTTTGTTCCATATTGGTGTCTTGTCCAAGTTGTGGTTTGTTGGCCAAAGTCAAGACCATTTCTTGTCAATCGACATTGATTACGAAGCTTTTCATGGTCAATGGGTCGCGCTTAACTGAGATCACTAAGTTTGTTGTGCCAAAGCCAAGGCTTAGTTGATTCACAGGAAAAAGGTTAGGCAATACATTTGATGTATTGGCATATATAAGATATATGTTTCGGACTTGGATGTCCCCCTACTGGATCTATGAATTGGATTGGATCCAATTGATCTTAGAGATCTACCTAGTTAATTATCATATAATTTGTTGGCCAAAGTCAAGATTGTGTGATATTTAACGGGATCCTAGCCCGCTAGGAAACACAGTTTCCCGAGTACTCGACAGAGGGTTAGAGGCTCGCCGAAAAATATTGGGAGGCAAGAATTGAATTTGCAATATTCGTTTAATTACTTGTCATACGCGCTCAAACAAATATCATTCATCAAATAAATTAAATGTTAGTTGGACTAATATTTAAACATTGTTTTAATTAACAGTTGGACTATATTCGAACTATTCATTTATAGTTGATTTTATAATTTGATTATAGTAATCAATATAATTGATTTTAATCTATTAAATTATAGTTTGTTAAATAGTTGGACTATTGTAATCATTATAATAACTAGTAGCTAAATCATTGATTAAATAGTTGGACTATTAGAATCAAGATAAAATTGAAAAATTTACATTTAAAAAATAATCCTAGGGAAAATGTATTTAAATGGTTTAATTTTCAAATTGGTAATAATTTCATGATGGTCCTGGAAAATAATAATTTACTTTACTTGACAAAATAATATATTATGCCTAAGCCTGGAGTTAAGCAAATAGTAGAGCATATTTTTTGGAAGATTTATGTAATGATAACTTAAGTGCTTAAGCCATTAAGTTTGTCACAGTAGACTCCTTAATTTCTTTGTCATAACTAAGGATTAGATCCTTAAAGTATGATACTGAAATTGAAGGATCTTCATAAATCTATACTTAGATTTTAGAAGTACTAATATTGCGATAGTAAACTCTTGGAGAGTTAACGACTATTCTCAAGGAGACAAAGTCAAAGTTTGTAATTAGGCAAGTAGCGCAAGGTGCACCTTACTTCGATATTCTAGAAGGCCAAGGCTTGGCCAAAGGCTACTGGAATGTGGAAAAGTGCAAAGGCAAAATCATTATAATCTTCTGGGAAGATAAATGACATATCCCAAAATGGCTGCCTAAAATGTGGCAAACGGGATCGCGGAAGCGTGACTGCCGTTTAGACAAAGCAGATATGAAGGAATTGAAGACGAGCAAGGCTCTGACTTCAAACATGTTTGTCAAGATTATGTTCACTACTAGTATTAAAATTGGATTTTAAATACTTAGTGTGATACATAAATATATACTGATGTTCAGAATCTGCTATGAGCAGGATACTGACTTCAGATTGAGATTAATCTGTGAATCGGAAATGGGATGAAATTCGATGTTTTGACCGTAGTAACCTAATTTTAGGAACTACCCTCGGGTGTGTACCTACATTTGGAAACTGTTAGAATGTAACTAGTTTGACTAGAGACATTATCTCTATATCAGTGTTTGACCAGCTGCGGGTGAACCTTTATATTCTAGAACACTAAAGTGTTTTATTATATAAAGATGATATTGAGATAAACACATTAGATTTGAATAACAGCATTTATATTTTGAATATAAATAAAATCTCAAACGTTTAACATGACAAACAAATGGCTCAAACTGATTTGATCAGAAGAAACTAATTTGTCAAATTGTTGTCTATGACACAATTAAACAAGACTCGTATATCCATACTTTTGAAGAGTGGGTACTCGGACTGATTTTATTCTATTCAAATAAAGTCTACGAATCTAGTTTATTGGGCAAAGTGCCTAAAACACTATTTATTTGGTAAAAGTGTAAATGCCACCAATATGTTAGCCCTATTTCATAGTGAAGCAAGTGGGCCCATGTCTAGCTAGGCTAGATGTGGATATGAATATTACGTGACCTTTACGGATGTGGCATCGCATTATGGTTATGTGTTTCTTTTAGAATACAAATCGGAAACTTTTATAGTTTTCAACACGAAATAGACAAACAGATCGGCTAAAGTATTAAACCGTCGCGGTAAGACCGTAATGGAAAATACTTAAGCAATAAGTTTCTCGTATACTTGAAAGAGTATAGTATTCCTTCAAAGAGGACTCCTCCCGGAACACGTCATCCTGACGGTGTGTCCGAACCAGAGTAACCGAATCTTGTTGGACATGATAAGGTTAATCATGAGTCGCTCTAAGCTACCATTTCCTTCAACGGATAAGCATTAGACAGTGCAAAACTTATTTTGAATAAGGTTCCATAAAATTCTGTTTGACAGATTTCATATTAGATATGAACAGGAAAGAAACTGGGTTTTCTCATTCCTGATAATTTGGGTATGTTGGGCATACGTTTGGGTGATACCAAACTAAAACCCAAATTGGATAAGTGCCAATTGTAGGTTATCCTAGGGATACCAAAGTATCATACTTACACATCTCACAATATAAAAATGTAATTGTTGCTCACTATACGGTTTTCCTAAGAGGAATACTGATATGCAGTGGTAAGTGGGAGGATAGTAAAACTCGATGAAAATCGGAGTAATATTGTCCAAGGCACTGAATCATAATGGAACATTAATAGTTCATCAAGGATGAGACTATACCATTAATCTTCAAATACACAAGAATCATGTATGTCGGAGAGATTCAGAAAACAACCTAGGGTATGGATTTCTGATCTCACCTCATAAAGATGTCAATATTATTGAGATAAACCTGTTGATTACATATGAGGAAGTAATACAAGGTATCGATTCCCTATTATGAAAAAGTGTCATGAATCCGAAATGGATTCCATGTATATCAACAAGTTTGGATACTAGTTGATGTATCGCAAGGCATTGTGCCTATTGGTACTTTATAAGTCTTCAAGGAAGACATACATTGATGGCAACATACCAACGTATAAAGCTAGGCTTTTAGCGGAAATGTATCGTTATCAACATTGTGTTGATTACGATTCAACCTTTTACCTGTTGCCACGGTAAATCCATTTGGATAATTCTTGCTAAAGCTGTATGTTTCATTTATGAAATATGTCAGCTTAATGGGAAAATCACTTTCCTGAAAAGGAAACCTTTCGGAGGATGTTTATAACATCCTGTCGGTTTTATCGTACCAAAACCAGCAAACAAGGTTTGCGGGTTATTCGATCCATGTTTGGATTGTAGCAAGCATTAGGTTCTTGGAATTATCGTTTTGATGTAATCATAATGGTTTATGATTTAATTCAAAACGAAATGATTCTTGTGTATATAAGGAGGTTAATGGGAGCTCACTGACAATAAATGTCCTATAAATAATGATGACATGTCATTTCTTGGAAATGATATTCCCATAAATATATCGGAGAAAGCTTGGCTTTCATAAATACTCTTCGGGAACTCGTACATTGAAAAATGTACGTGACCTGGTGTCTCATACGCTTTGAGCATATAGAGTCACAATCGGGTCAATCCATGTGATAGTCACTAGATTGAAAGTAAGAACATATGTTAGTTTCTTAGAGAACTAGGGATGTTGTCTTAATCTATGGAGAATGAGAACTTGAAGTGACTGGGATCACCACTACAAGTTTCCTAAACCGATAAAATGACTATAAGTCGCAAAACGGTACTATAAAGTTTGAACAACGGTACAGTGAGCTGGAAATCTTCCAAGGAAGATACTGTTACCGAATAAATAACAAATGCTGGTTATTTCTGCAGCTGAGGTAGCAATAGAAGCCTTCTGGTCGATAATAAATCTAATTAGATTAGATATAGTTATGTTAGCTGTTGAGCTAGGCGTCAGCACAGGCTAAAGAATTAATGGTCTCATCAACGATCCAGATACATACTTTGATATTCATCTGATTCGTTCGGATCATACATCGTGGGGATGTGATGATCGAATAAATCGCATCAGATGATAATCATGCAAATCCGCTGACGAAAGCCTTTTCTCAGTAGTTTGAGCCAACCGTACATAGTTCGGGTGTCAGACACTCGAGTGACTGGCTATAGGCCAAGTGGGAGATTGTTGGACAATTATGACCCATAGCGTCACTATTTACACAGATCATGGTGTTGTTGTACAAATTAACTATGTGACAAAGGAGATTGCACTCTTATCATTGTGATTAGATCACCAAGATGTATAAATGATAGGAAGTCCTTTTATCTGGGATAAAATATCATTTAAAGAGAGAACAATTAATTTGGAATTAATCGATTAATTAATATATTCAATATATTAAACGAAATTGGATTTCGACACGGAATTAAAATTAGATTTTAATTCGTGCGAACGAATTAATTTAGAATTAATTCGTTAGCGACGAGAATAGTAATTATGCTAGGCATGATTATTTAATTAAATTAGATTTAATTACGTCACAACGAAAAATTCATTAATTTGGAATTAGCGAACATGAGCACGAGATTATTTGCGAGCGCATTCGCAGTTCAAATTCGAGTGCGGCATGCAAGTCAAATCAAGCGTCAAATCATTAGTCGCATCAAGCGTCAAATCATTAGTGTATGACAAAGAACTTGACGACGATGTTCTAAGCTCGCGGCCTAGTTAGGAGTACGGAATAGCTCGCGGGGAACTAAACCAGAGAAATAACATGGAGTCACCACCCGGTGTGAACCGGGACAAAGATTTAAGGTCGCGCTCACCCCTCGCAAGGGAAGACCTCAAACCGTTTGGTTCGGAATGGTCTCTTACTTATGTCACTTGTGATGATATGATTTGTGCAATAAACTAACCGAATCTACGCAACATATATGCTCAAAGATGACTTAGATCTAATACGCGTTCGTCAAAATAACTCTTAATCTAAGTTTGCATGCTCGAAAATAAGTCTTTAAACGGCAAACACGCAATATCACACAATGAGCACATTGGGCTATTAAATTACAATAAACAAATAGCAATTTAAACATAATCATAAACTAAACAAAATATCATGCCTAAATAACGTAATCATGCTTTGAAAATAAATAACAAACTAAGCTAAAATCATGCTTTAATAACAAATAAATAACCTACGAACTACAACATGCTCAAACACAAGTTTGGATGAGACGAAATACGTGTCTCTTAAGTGGTACATGGCATTGTATCTCGAGTGCAAACCGCACTACCGTTCATTCGGATTCGGCTACGGAATTTACGTTCGGGTTTCCATCATATATACCACAAAAGGGAACACATATTCCGCTCATCCAACAATCACATCATGCCTCAAACGAATCTCATATGATAATATTTCTAAAATAAATAAAATAAATGAAGGATAATAAATAAAAAGGTGCCCTCAGGTCTAACCTCTTTTGTCGTCTCACGAAAGGGCGTTACACGTCAGTTGGAATGGTGAATGATCCGCAACTTTTCTGATTCACTAACTCAACGTCTTTCCTCGCTGTTTTAATGTTCGGACTGCTGGTTTTGCCCCATTTTGCTGCTGTTTTGTTGTATTTTCTGGCCACTGTTTTAGGGTAATTATGGGACTATTTTGCGGTTTATTTGGACTGGTTTGGGCTACGGTTTTTGGACTGTTTTGGGGAAGCTTTTGGGGCTGTTTTTAGTGCAGTTTTAGGGCTGTTTTGGGTGTTTTCCGGGCAGTTTTTGTTACTGTTTTGGGCAGTTTTTTGGTACTGTTTTGTGCAGTTTTTTGGGATTGTTTAGGGGTGTTTTCTGGGTACTGTTTTGTTACTGCTTTAGTGTGGAGGGGGCAGGCGTGTGTTGGCTATTGGCGTGAGGCAGGCTTCTTGTTTACGTGTTTGTTGGCTGGTGGGTTAGCTTCATGGAGAATGATTAGCGTGAAGAGTAAACGCAGGCTATGTGGCGAGATGGGGCTGAGTGGCTTGTGAAAAGTAGAGGGGCAGGGACATTGAAGGTTCAAGTGTGCGCTGATCGTGCGTGAGGGTGTTAGTGGCAGGTTCGTGCGTGGAGGGTTAAGGGCTTCGTGACAAGTGTGATTTGGCTTTGTGAATGGCTAGGGTTTAATGGCGTGAAGCTTTTGTGTTGAGTGAGGGTTGTTCGTTTAATGAGAGAGCGAGAGGCTAAAGAGAGTTATGAGATGTATTTAGGGTTTGGCTTTTTTCTGTAGAGAGAGGAGATAGAATATGGTTTTAGAGAGAAAGGCGAGAGAGAGAGAGAGGGGACGTGAGGGCTGGTTATTTTCTTTGTATTTTCGTGAGGATCAGCCAGCTAGGGTTTGAAAAGTGGGGTTGAGGGTTCTTTTTATAGGCAAATGGAGGGGGTTTTACCTTGTTAGAGAAGGAATAGTATTTGTGTGTTTTAAAGGGATATCTTTTAATTTAGTATGTGATAAGGAAATCTTTTAATTTGGGGAAGTGATTTATGTATTTTAGGAAAGAGATTTAATTTAATTTAGGAAGGTGATTTAATTTGTGTCATGTGTTTTAATTTAATTTTGATTTGTTTTAATTTATGACATGTATTTTAAATGTTTTAATTATTTAATTTGTGAGATGTGTTTTAAATATTTTAATTATTTTTGGATGTGATCTAATGGGTTTGGTGTGTTTTAAAATAGAGGTCCAACAAGCGAACCCGAAGCGAAACAGGCGAGTTAAATCTGACAAAATACTAATTCCTAACTTTACCCTTCCAACGTCTGTTTCACGCGGCTTTCACAACTAAAAAGACAGTGTCTCCATACGAGACTCATCATCGGGCTAATATGCAAAAATGCAATGCCTACAGTCTCCCCCACTTTGATAGGACTTGTGTAGTGGTGACAATGACAATCCTATCAAAGTACGTGCAATGCATTTTTACTTACCAGGCTCACCAGCTGACACATGGTTTGCCTGCTGTGTTGAGTTGAATTTGATGATGTGGTGAGGTGCCGTGACCTTGGGGTTCATCCCTGCAAGATGCTTCGATCTCTAGGAATCACTACCGAACTGAACTGATTATGATGGCGAGGTGCTTCGACCCCTAGGTTTTGTTCCCGAACCATCTGTGGGCTTTGTTCCCGAACTATGTAAAGAGTGGGCTTTGTTCCTTGGGCTTTGTTCTCGTTGTGTTGAATGTGATGGCGAGGTGCCTCGACCTCTGGGCTTTGTTCCCGAACCATCTGTGGGCTTTGTTCCCGAGCTGAATGTGATGGCGAGGTGCCTCGACCTCTGGGCTTTGTTCCCGAACCACATGTGGGCTTTGTTCCCGAACTGATTTGATGATGTGCCATTCATGGCGTGCTAAACCCCGTACCTAGGGTGTCGCAGTTGCGTATCCATACCTAGAGTGTCGCAGAGTTGATGTTGTTGTGCCATTCCCGGCGTGCCATTCCCGGTATGCCATTCTCGGCGTGCTCATTCTCGAGATGTCCATTCCCGGAATATATCTCCATTCTCAGAGTGCCATTCCCGGCGTGCCATTCCCGGCGTGCTCATTCTCGAGTTGTCAATTCGCGGACTATATCTCTATTCTCGGAGTGCCATTCTCAGCGTGCTCATTCTCGAACTGTCCATTCTCGGACTATATCTTCATTCTCAAAGTGTCATTCCCGGCGTGCCATTCTCGGCGTGCTCATTCTCGAGCTGTCCATTCACGGACTATATCTTCATTCTCGGAGTGTCATTCCCGGCAGAACTGATCTGATGTGATGTGGGCCTCGCCCCCAGAATGCCATACCTGGCAGAAACTGATATGATGCTATGTGGGCCTTCCCCCCAGAATGCCATACCCTGCAGAAACTGATCTAATGTTATATGGGCCTCGCCCCCAAATTTCTATATCTGGCAGAACTGATCTGATGTCTTCATACTCAGAGTGTCGTACCTGGCTGATCTGATATCTTCATACCTGGAGTGTCGTACCTGGAAAAATGATCTGATGTCTCCATACCTGGAGTGTCGTACCTGGCTAAACTAACCTGATATCTCCCTACCCGGAGTGCCGTACCTGGGAAAAACTGATCTGATATCTCCATACCCGAAGTGCCGTACCTGGAAAAACTGATACTGATGTCTCCATACCCGGAGTGTCATACCCGGCAAAACTGATGCTGATAATGATGTGGGTCTCGCCCCCAGAGTGCCATACCTGGTAAGACTAATTCTGATGATGATGTAGTGGGCCCTCGACCCTGGGACGAATCCCGGAACTACTACTGATGATGCAGTGGGCCATCGACCCTGGGACAAATCCCGGAACTCCAACCGACAACGGGGGCACCTCGACCTTGGGCACCTCGACCCAATACCGCTGACAAAGTTGGCCTCACCCATAAGCTGGTGATGTAATAGGTCATCGACCCTGCATCCCGAAACTACAACCGACAACTGGGGCACCTCGACCCTGGGCACCTTGACCCAACACCGCTGACAATAGGGACCTCGCCCTCGAACTGATGATGTAGTGGGCACCTCGACCCTGGGCACCTCAACCCAGAACTACAACCGACAACGGGGGCACCTTGACCCTGGGCCACCTCGACCCAACACCGCTGACAATAGGGACCTCGCCCTCGAACTGATGATGTAGTGGGCACCTCGACCCTGGGCACCTCAACCCAGAACTGCAACCGACAACGGGGGCACCTCGACCCTGGGCACCTCGACCCAACACCGCTGACAATAGGGACCTCGCCCTCGAACTGATGATATAGTGGCCACCTCAACCCGGAACTACAACCGACAACGGGGGCACCTCGACCCTGGGCACCTCGAACCAACACCGCTAACAATAGGGACCTCGCCCTCGAACTGATGATGTAGTGGGCACCTCGACCCTGGGCACCTCCACCCGGAACTACAACCGACAACTGGGGCACCTCGACCCAACACCGCTGACAATATGGACATCGCCCTCGAATTGATGATGTAGTGGGCACCTCGACCTGGAACTACAACCGAAAATGGGGGCACCTCGACCCTGGGCACCTCGACCCAATACTGCTGACAAAGTGGGCCTCGCCTTCAAACTGATACTGATATGGGCCTCGCCCCAGACTGATACTGATATGGGCCTCACCCCGAAAATGATACTGATACGGGCCTCACCCCCATGCTGATACTGTCGTGGGCCTCGCCCCAAACTGATACTGATATGGGCCCCGCCCCCAGACTGATGCTAATGTAGGCCTCGGCCCTGGGATCCATTCCTTGGTCCATTCCAAAACTCTACTGATGTGGGCCTCGGCCTTGAGATTCATTCCAAATTCTGACGTCGTGGGCCTCGGCCCTAGGATTCATTCCAAAACTCTGACGACGTGGGCCTCGGCCTTGGGTTTCATTCCCTGGATTCATTCCAAAACTCTATTGATGTGGGCCTTGGCCCTGGGATTCATTCCATTGGGATTCATTCCCGAAACTCTAACGATGTGGGCCTCGACCCTGGGATTCATTCCAAATTCTGACGACGTGGGCCTCGGCCCTGGGATTCATTCCCAAAACTAGTAATGATGTGGACCTCGACCCTGGGAATCATCCCCAAAACTGACGATGTGGGCCTCAACCCTGGGACTCATCCCCAAAACTGAAACTAATATGGGCCTCAACCCTGGGACTCATCCCCAAAACTACTACTCATATGTTGCTGATTCTGGTTGGCTTGTCTTTGCCGCTTTCTCTTTTTCTTCTTTGAAACCTGTGAATACAAAACGAAACAAACACAAAAAGAATGCAAAATACGTTACGTGTATGTATGCATTTATGAATGAATTTCTTATTCCGTTGTGTTAGGTCTTCCGCCAGTTCTCCAGGTGATTGCAAAGTCTCCTCTCTGGTCTCATGGCTCAATTTCTTGTTATGTCTCGGATTCACGAGGAGGTAGACTGGTCGCTCCCATTCTTGATTTAGCTTTCTGCTCTCCGCTGTTTGCACTTGGTCAAGATGAACCACATGGTGGGGCCTTCCATATCATCATATTATATCACATGCTACGAAATAGTCCTAATAGTTATACATATTATCGTCCCCAAGGAATGCCCAATATTGAAACCAGAGAACCTTCAAAACTTTCAATGCAACTCAAATCCAAGTCTTTAAATAAATTATCTAAGTCAGGCTCAAAGTGTGTGTGTGCAAAGGTTCCTCACAGATTCATCCCCAGGTAAGCCAACTTAATGATTTCTTCAAAAAATCGGGATCGATGGGTCAAACCAACCTAGATGTCTCAATTATGTTCTGCAATTGCTTTTTCGTGCTCAATGTGGTATGGTTTTATTTTTCTTTTCTTTTGTCTCTTTTTTTTTTCTTTTCATTTTGAACTTCTTTGTTTTCTTGTCTTTTATTTTTTCTTCTTTTTTTCTTTCTCTCTTTTTTTTCAACACACCTACCTTTTAAGGTAGCATTTCTCCTCATGGTGGTCCTAATACTCGCCCATGGGTAGCTTCACGCTTATCAGTTATAAGTGGTTCAATTCTTTTCTTTAGATACTTTTCTTTTATTTTCAACCATACCACACATCATAACATAAGCAAATCAAGATAGACATCTAAGCAAACGGTCATTCACCGACCTATAATTTCTTCAACTAGTCACTTTGCTAACTACTCAGGTTTTCACTGCTAAGAACCATAACCAAGTGCTTACGAGTCTAACATATATCAACTACTCAAAGTATCAGATAAAAGCACGTCAAGGGTTTATCGTTTCTGAGGTTTCACCCTAAAGCAAACAATTTCATCATCGGACTTATGTCTAACTATTAAGGACTTAAAAACAATTTTCTTCTTTTTTGTTTTTTTTTTGTTTTTTTCTTTTTTTGTTTTTTTTTTCTTTTCTTCTTTTTTTCTCTTTTTTCTTTCTTTCTCTTTTTTTTGAAGGCCCCCCAGTGGTCTTTCTATCCTTATCGTAAGGTTTTTTGTTTCTCGATTTCCTCTTCCCCGCTATCCATGTTTGCTAAACTCCTCTTGACAAACCCATTTTTTTTCTTCTCTAACCCAACGAATATCTATGATGACTTTTAAGACACGGGATTAACATGATGCGTGTATGCATGAGATGCATGAGTTACGTGCAATGTATGTAATATATAAGCCCATTTAAGAATTTTCACACTAGTTGGCCCATTATCATTTTAAAGTATTCAATCATACTATTGCGCGGTGCAAACTTGTCCCAGTTGAAATGGCCCAACAGGTTTACACTTTGCGATAACATGGCTAAACACTTCAAATGATAAGAGTCTCAAACATAAAATGGCCCACCGACATTTTAGAAGCTTTTGGCCCAACTGTCAAAGGATACGAACTCGTCCCAGTTTAAATGGCCCAGCAAGTTCACATCTTTTGAAAAAAGATCCAATTGGATCCAAATGACGACGGTCCAAAACATCAACATAAAAAAATAATAATTTCTACTGGTTCTACGTCTAAGCGGTAAACACGCAATATCACACAATGAGCATATTGAGCCATTAAACCAAAATAAACAAATAGCAATTTAAACATAATCATAAACTAAACAAAATATCATGCCTAAAATAATGTAATCATGCTTTTGAAAATAAATAACAAACTAAACTACATCATGCTTTAAATAATAACTGAATAATCTACGAAACTACATCATGCTCAAACACAGGTTTGGATGAGACGAAATACGTGTCTCTTAAGTGGTACGTGGCGTTGTATCCCGAGTACAAACCGCACTACCATCTATTCGGATTCGGCTACGAAATTTACATCCGGGTTTCCATCCTATATACCACAAAAGGGAACACACATTCCGCCCATCCAACAATCACATCATGCCTCAAACGACTCTCATGCGATAATATTTTTAAAATAAACAAAATAAACAAAACATAAAAAGTAAAAAGGTATCCTTAGGTCTAACCTCTTTTGTCGTCTCAGGAAAGGGCGTTACACGTCCGTTGGAAGGGTGAATGATTCGTAACTCTTTTGGTTCGCTAACTCAACGTTTTTCCTCGCTGTTTTGCTGTTCGGGCTTCTGTTTTCACTCCATTTCGCTGCTATTTTAAGGGTATTTTCTGGTCACTGTTTTGGGTTAATTTGTTCACTGGTTTTTTGCGTTCCGTCAGGGGCTGATTTGTTTGTTGTTTCGCCGGTCATAATTGTTTATTAATGTCGTGACTGGTCTGCATGAGTGAAAGGCATGTGTTCGGTTAGCTGGCAGTTTGTGGGCTTGGTCAAAAGGGGTGATGTGTGGCTTTGACGTGTGTAACTTTGTTGCTTTGTATTTGGTCAGTGGGGGCTGATTTTGGCTTAGTGTGGCTTCTTGTTTGATCGGTCCTGGGCAGTTGCATGCATGGGGTTGTTGACGTGTACGTTAGGTGAGTGAGGGCTGCTTAGGGTTTTCGGTTGATGTTAGTGGCGTGTGAGGTTGAGGATTACGTGAGGTGATTGTGGGTTGATTGTGGAGGGCGTGAGGTGATGGTTTGTTGCCAAGAATTGCTTAGGGTGTATGGGTTATTTGTGGCTTATTCTCGGCTGTAAGTGAGGGGCTGTTGAATGACGTGCTGAGTGTATTTGTTTGTTGGTCAGTGTGCGGTGAGGCTATGTGTACGTGCTGATGAGTTTAGCGTGAAGTTGAGGGGCAGTTGTGGAATGGCGAGGTGGGTTGTGGCAGTGCGTGAGTTGAGGCAGTGGCTTAAAGTAAGTGGCTGCGTGGAGGCTAATGGAGTCAGGGGCCGAGAGTGATAAGCTAGGGTTTATTTCTTTTGCTTGTGATTTTTTTGTGAGAATCAGTCGGGGTTGAATGTGTGGGTTAAGGGTTCTTTTTATAGGCCAAGAGATGAGAATTTACCTTGTTGGAGAAGGAATAGAATTTGTGTATTAATTGGGAGATATTTTTAATTATTATGTGATAGGGAAATCTTTAATTAGGGGAATTGATTTGATTTGTTCTTTTTAATTAAGGATATGATTTATTTAAATTGGTAGGTGATTTAATTAAATTAGGAATGTGATTTATTTTATTAGGAATGTTATTTATGGAATTTAATTTGAATCTTTTAATTTGTGACATGTATTTTAAATGTTTTAATTATTTAATTTGTGAGATGTGTTTTAAATATTTTAGTTATTTTTGGATGTGATCTAATGGGTTTGGTGTGTTTTAAAACAGAGGTCGAACAAGCAAACCCGAAGCGAAACAAGCGAGATAAATCTGACAAAATACTAATTCCCAATTTTACCCTTCCAACGTCCGTTTCCCGTGGCTTTCACAACTAAAGAGGCAGTGTCTCCATACGAGACTCATCATCGGGCTAATATGCAAAAATACAATGCCTACAATTAGTCACTTTGAGTGATGTGACAACTTGTCAATTGATTTGATTGATTGATGGATTGATGTGAGTAGGTGGATAGAATTTGGAGCCAAATTTGTTTAACTTTTTGAAAGCTTTTTCAAAAAAATTTGGTATATGTTTTATTAATTGATTTTGGAAATCAATTTATCCATTACACATTTATCTCTCTCTCTCCTCCATTTCCTCTCTTCTTCACGCCCATGGAGGGCCTTTTCTGGTTCTGTTTTCTGGGAATACCGTGAGCTAGAGGGAAGCAAGTGTTTGATTTTTGTGGCAAAAATCATGAGAGCTAGCACTCCGAGAGACATTCGAAGGTGATAGGGAAGTCCACCCATGAGCTTGGAATCGTTTGACGAAGCTTGGAGCTTGACGAAGAACCTTCAATGGCCGAAAACAGTGGACTGCACACAGCCACTGATGAGTGGTAAATCTATCACTATTTCCCAATCATTTAACCTAATATTTTGTATAGTTTCTTGATTTTTGAGAATATTTTGATGTGTTTTATGTTATTTTGTATATAAATAAAATTTCAGGACACTCTGGAGGTGATTTGGGCCAAAATAGTGAAAATTGGATGAAAAGGGCATTTTGGTAATTTTTTGCGTCGCGACGCCTAACATGCGTCGAACAGTGCTAACGTGCGCCGGGTCCATGTGTCAGAATATGAGAAAAGTTTGACTTTGCTAACGTGCACCGTGCCACGTGTCACCATCACAGCCGATCTGCTAAAATGCACATTGCCACGTGTTAGCATCCTACGGTGCCGACAGTCACCATCGCCACGTGTCACTCCACGTCATTGCCACGTCATCAGCCACATCACCAGGTTGTCCAAGTCAAACTGCCACCTCACCGCCACATCATCATCAGCCAATCAAGAAGTGCCACGTGTCGAAATTCTACGGTGCCGACAATCTCTTTCCCACGTGTCGCCACGTCAGCGCCACGTCAGCATCATCATTGAAAATTAAAAAAAAAAAAAGGAAGAAAGTCAGAGACGATTGTGCAACCTTCTGATGGATATGGAACACCATAGAAAAAGAGAGAGACCTTAGATCTTCAGAATTCAATTTTGAGTTTTATATACTTGCAGAACATGTTTTATATTTTTTCGGGGCATGCGGTAAAAACTCACCCCAGTATGTAACTATTACAGAGATATAGTTGGAATTGACGGATACAGAGAGCATGTGCACTTGTTGAGGACTGAGGGGACGCTCTCAGATCCTCCAGATGGGCTAGGGGGACGGCGAGACGTAACGCCCCTAGACCCCAGTTTGAGCTTGGGTGGTAGCATAGATCCGCACCCCCAGCTCCAGTATGTGGCTTGGGGGACGGCGATACATAACGCCCCAAGACAACCAGTTTCTGAGACAGTAGTGGCATGCTTTAGGGGACGGCGATACGTAATGCCCCAAAGTCATGGATTTGCATTTCTAGCTCCAGTTAGGCGTATGGGGGGACGGCGATACGTAACGCCCTCATACGTCCAGGTTTTCAGACAGAGATACAGATTTCATACAGTTTTCAGAGCTTCAATACACAGATTTCGGAATCCAGACTTTTAGCAAATAGTTTTCAGAAACCAGATTTTAGAGACAGTTTTCAGAAACTAGAGTTTCAAAATCAGTTTTCAGAAAGATAAAGCTTTCAGAACAAGTTTTCATCTAAAGATTTTTATTGAAAACTGTAGTTTTGAAATCGAGTTTTCATTTCAGTTTTCAGTTTTAGTCCACTCACTTAGATCATATAACGATCTAACCCCCCTCCAGCTTTAGGTTTTGCAAGATTCTTGGAGGACGAGCTCGAGAGGATGGATACTGATGCAGTCACTAGGGTGTGGAGTCCACTTGTTTTGAGTCTGAGAGCACAAGTATATAGTTAGAGTCAAAGTGATGTTACATGCATGTATTAGTGTTGTATAAGTTATTGTAAGTGTCTTTTAAAGTATTGTAAAATGAAGTATAATTGAATACACAGTTTTAAGTAATAAAAGTATTTTATGAGGATGAGACGGGCATTGGTCCTTGTATGTGATTTTACATTTAGACAGTTTAGTAGTAATGGTTATAGTCGAGAAGTCAGAGGCTTAAGGGGGTTAGTATCGATATCCCTTGTCGGTAGCATCTCCAGATTGGGGATGTTACAAAATGCATTTTGAATGAATTTGGCATTCCACAAGTCAAACAATAAATGCTTTCCATCAACTCACATCAATCAATCCATCAATTTGTCAAGTCACATCACTCAAAGTGACTAATGATTTGATGCTTGATGCGACTAGCGATTTGACGCTTGATTTAACTTGTGTGCCGCATTCGAATTCGAAATGCGAATGCACTCATAAATAATCTCGGGCTCGGGTTCGCTAATTCCAAATTAATGAATTTTTTGTTACGTCGTAATTAAATGATTACGCCTAGCGAAATCACTATTCACGTCGCTAATGAATTAATTCTAAATTAATTCGTTCGCTCGAATTAAAATCTAATTTTAATTCCACGTCGAAATCTAATTTCGTTTAATATATCAAATATAATAATTTCTCTATTAATTCCAAATTAACCGTTATCTCTCTTTTAATGATATTTTATCCCAGATAAAATATCTCTGCAATTAATCCAAGATTAATTTTATCTCTCTTCTAATTAATCCCTGAACACGTAAGTACCTCGTACTACATTTTACCGATTTACAAACAAAGTTGGCCTCTAGCAAAGCGTCATGCCTACCCAATTCTCCAGAAATATCCTTACAAGAATAAAGGATCTATATCAGGCGTAGTATACATAATATTGCGTATTTCTGTCCAGTATCAGATGATCACGTGTTAGGCCTGGGGCTGGAATTGTGTATGCCCCGTACGAAGCACATGTCAGATGTCTAGTAACCAATCTCTATAATCGGATAAACATGACCTTGTCACTTTATCCCGATGACTGCAGTACTTAAGAGTACTAGTATCGTATCCTACGTGACCATCATCTCCATATGACTGGAGTGACACTTCCGTCTTGACATCACACCCAACACACTACGATTCTCAATATACCCAGTATTGGCGTACACAGAACCTGTTAAAGCCCTGGACGACCTCAACCAAAATATATTGATTGTCACAAGTATTAGCGGTGCAAGTCTCAAGTTAAGACCAAATACATCTACCCTGATTTCGGACTTCCATAGACATATAGTCATACTACCAATGGAATTCCGAGGGGGTCTATCCAGAGCGAAGCTGTTTCCCGTACCATCGGTAAAACACAACCTCCTATTACACTTGCATGAGTATCTTATACCCAAATATATGAGAATTATGTCATTGTGCCCTCACAATGCGCACAAGTGTAATACTAGACTTTTACGTATTTATCGATGCTCAATCTCGATAATACTCTGACTAGGGATATTTAATGATTTATCCTTCGTGGAGTGATACTGTCTCATATCATTCTCGGTCCAGGAACAAATCATAAGGACCTCCTATCATTTATATATCTATGTGATCTAATCACAAATAATAAGAGTGCAATCTCCTTTGTCACATAGTTAATTTGTACAACAACACCATGATCTATACAAATAGTGACGCTATGGGTCATAATTGTTCAACATTTAACACATGTTATAGCATTATTATTGATCTTTTAGCTTAGGCACTATAATTTCACTAATCATGTAAAAGTTGGGCGTCTAAACTATGGGAAACTCTGTATAAGTCGGTATCTTACTTCTGCGTTGTTATATGCTTTTTACTTTGATTCCTTATTCTTTTGGGCCTTAATTTTTGGAGGTTATCTGCTCCTCTATTCAATTATCATACTACTTCGTGAATTGTCCATCATATTCCATGCATTTCCTTACTTACTGAAATCCTTGGTAAGCTCTAATTTTAGGAGTATACATATACTTCCATCTTCTATATACTTACTAGAGTATAGGTTTTTTTAAAGGATGAATTTATGTTCGTTCTGTCAGAACCTGAATCGACTACGTATATTTTAGGGTTCAACAACTTTTATCATATGTTCTTACAATCCCCTTTATGTTGTTGTCTTTACAATATGCTACTTATATCACTATTAGTACTGAATTCTCTTGTCACTTTCTATTCCCCTCTTAATGTTTCCATGTTCTTTCTCTTAGCTGCAAACCATGCTACTAAGGCTAATGGTGGTTTCTTCTTCTGGTTGCTTCTAGTCTTCTGCTCTCTACTCTAGTTATAACCAAAGCTTTGCTACCTGGTCTTCTTGTCCACACTGGTTTGATCTTACGTAGACTTCTTCTGGTTTCGATCTGATTTATAGATTTCTTCCTGGTACTGGAATCTTGTTAACTTTGATTTGTATCAATTTCTCTCTCTTTTATCCTTAAATCCTAATTGATTCCTTTCTGGATAAACCACACCTCAAGATCGGTTGTTCTTATGTCAAAATACAGTATTACATGTATCAGGTTTTCTTTACGGTTACTTTTATCTAAATTGATAAAGAATGGGGGAGGAATCCATATATCAATAAGTATCGGCATCCTTGTTCTGATACTCTTGTATCCTGATAGGGCCAATTATTTATGCGAGATAAGTATGAGATAAATCCATCGGGGAAGCTTCCTTAACTGATATAACTAATAGATGAAAGTTTAGATAGGTCAGGGCTTTGTCTATCGGATCCTGTTTTAAACAACTAAATATTTCTATTAATAACCTTCATTTATCTGCTTATAGGCCTGAATTTGAAAATTTGGGATTCTCTAAATGCTTTTTGGCATCTCTTATTCGTTGGAACTACCATATCTATTTTTTGTTTCTTTCCTCTCTTATGCTTCTCACTATTCTTTGCTATTCGGGTTACTTACTATCTATACCATATATTCATTATCTATAGGTTTAGCATGAAGGAACTGCTTAAGGAATGAAGAATTTTTATAGAAATGAGGAAATCTTATATAGGTCTATTTGGCCTTCTTTCTCTTACGTAAGATTACTATATTCATTTTTTTTTTACTATTATAGGTTATAGTATTCTTTTTATCATCTACTTCTATATCTTTCCCACTTACTGTTTCTGGTTACTTGAACATCTATGTATCTTTGCTTACTTTCCTTTCTAGCTTTCTCTTTCTCTTTCTCTCTTCCTACTTTTCTGAGTGGGTATCCTTAGAACTTTACTATTTCTTTCTATCCTTTACCATTTTATATCTGGCTATTTAGGCTTATATGTATCTTTTCTTCCTTTCTTATAGCTTTCTATTTCCATTTCACTAAGTAACTATTCTTAGTACTTGTATTTACTAGGTTTGTGGCTTAACTAAATTTTGTACTGATAATTTCGAATAATCATAGGATGATTCGTAACTAGAGCAGGAATTAAGGTTACTTATTGAGAAGCAGCTTAGGTAGCCTTGGGAATGCTTACTAACCTATCTATGGAGCTTGGGGATGTACTCGAGGATCGGATACTGGAGAGGTAGTGCCTCGCATATGTGTATCCCGGACATACTGTGAATAAAAAACCCAAAACTCTACCCAATACAGTCACTGACTCCCTAGACCATGCTCTGATACCATCTTTGTAACATCCACAATCCGGGAAATGCTACCGGCAAAGAATAGGTCGTACTATCCCCCGAGCCTCTGACTATCTGGCTTTAATCATTTTAACTGAACTAATCTCATATGACTTTCTCATGCATATGGACCTTTACCTCAACTCAACGATATGAAATGCATTTCAAATACTCATATAGTGTACAACATGTCACAACTCTGATAATAATACATTATCACATTTTAATAACTTACTCAATACATGCATGACATACAACTTTTACTTAGATACTAACAATGTTGAAACTCTATACACACTTTGGTGGACTCATACCCTCTAGTGTCTGCATTGGTATCTGTCCTCCTGAGCTCGTCCTCCTCGAATACCGGAAAATAGAAAAACTGGGAGTTAGGGGGGTTAGATCGTTGTATGATCTAAGTGAGTGAACGGTTTTATAATTAAAGCTGAAATACTTTAGAAACCCATGTTTTAAAAATCAATTCGAATCTTTTCTGAAAACTTGTATTTCCTGAATGCGATTCTCTTCTGAAAACCTTTGTGAAAGTCTTTTCTGAAAGTTTCTTATAAAACTGTGTGTTTCTGAAAACTTTTCCTTTCTAGAAAATTCTCTCTAGAAATCTATTTATGAAATCTGCTTTTGAAAATATGGTTCTGAAAACCTGTAACTGAAAACTTGTTCTAAATATTTGTATCTGTCTCTGAAAATCTGACGTATTGGGGCGTTACGTATCACCGTCCCTCCAAGCACCTAACTAGAGCTAGGAGTGCAAATCCATAACATTGGGGTGTTACGTATCGCTATTCCCCAAAGCATGCCACTCTTATCCCTGAAACTAATGGTCTTGGGGCGTTACATATTGCCGTCCCCCAAGCCATTGAACTAGAACTTTGAGTGCGGATCTATGCTACCCTCCAAGCTCTGAAACTAGGATATTTGGGCATCTATAATCCCTAGTCCTGAACTAGGATATGGGGCCATTACGTATCGTCGTCCCCCCATTCCTCTACATGTGCACATGTTATCCGTCAATTCCATGTTTGTATCAAGTTTCATATGGAGATGGGTTTTTCCTCCATGCATCAAAAACATAAACCATTTTCTGAAAAATGTTTCTTTATCAATATAAGCTCAAATCATAAACGTTTTTGAAAATACTGTAATAATAATAATAAAAAATAATCTAATGCCCTAAAGCGTAAGAAATAAGTCTAATATATAAAAATAACAAAATGAAAGTTAATTTAAAAGGGTAGTGTCCACTCACAAATTTGGATTATGGCTAGTGCTTTGCCACTCGTCTAAGGGAGTTTCAGTTCCTGCGAGGATCTAAAATCGATAACTTGATTAGGCTATGAATCTGGAGACATATTTTGAAGCTAGATTAAGTTTCTTAATTCAACTGCTCTATAGTTATCTCATGATGTATAATACGTACAACGTGTCATAATGTGTGTATATGATATGATGCAAAACCCCTGGAGTGATCCATAACCTTTAAAGTTGAAGATAAAACGGGACGATATTTTTTCCCGCCTTGCGTCGCGACGCCAGGTCTGGCGCGTCGCTACGTACATGGGCACATAATCAGGCATAGGACATGCTATACATCACGTCGCGACGCCAGACTCTTCATGTCACGATGCGAACCAGACCAGAGCCGAAATAAGGCTTATGTTTTGCACACTTCGTGACGCCAAGCCATTCTCATGGCCAAATTTTCACATTTCAATGCCATGCTCAAGCAATCCACCTATTATCACTTAAACACCTTTTTATAGGTATCTCTCTAATCTTCTATATCAATACACCATAAGCATAACCAATTCCCAACATCCATATACCAAATCATCCACCTCAAACACGAGAAATATATGTACTCACAATAACATCATTCCATATTAATATTATCAACACTCTCAAAAATGCATGCAAATAACTAATTCAAGCCAATTTGACAATTCCAAATTCTAGGATTTTTAGAGTGCGAATTTGGGGCTTTAGTTCCTAGTCTAAAACTAATAAATTAGGAAAAAAAATAGGAGTTAGAAGCTTACTTGTCATAGGATATACTTGAAAGCATCACCAATTACTTCAAAATAAGCATGAGAAAATAGAAAAAAATGAGAAAGTTTCCCAAAGAATCCCTCACGTTTTTGGCTCCTCAAGAGAATGAATGAATAGTGCTCTATTTATAAAGCAATAGTTGATTTTTTTTTTTTTTTTTGCAAATGAATAGTCCACATTTTGCCACATCACCAAATACTAATTAATTCTCGAAATTATTATAGCAGTCGCGGAAATTGCATTTTGTGACCTATTTCTGATTCGAATTTGGAAAAATTTCAACGCGGAAGTTGTAGTTCTAAGTCTAAGCTTTCTGAAGATATAAAGTTCATAAAAATCGGAGATCGTATGAAAACGTTACGTCCCGATTACTAAAAGATGTTTGAGGTGGAACGTAAACTAAGTTTTGCGTCAAAATTTCAAGGAATCTTCTGAATGTCTCAAATGTCATTCTATGAGAACGTACTTGCTTAAAGATGACTTATATCAAGTATTATGCCTCTTAAATGTAATAGTCTTCAGGCTCTGGTACCATACAAGTCACCAGGTTTACCGGATGTCACAAACTAGGTCACTTAGTGAGCTTCATGGCTGATTAAATACCTATAAAAAAAGGTTGAAAACATCTTAAAGGTTGAGGGAAATGATAAAGGGGTTGTTCTTGCTATCTCTGGTCCTCACAAGGGCAAGAAAAATAAAAAGGCTAAGAAACAAGTCTCTAAGAAATCTAAGCCCACTTGAGGCATATTGAAGAAAAATAAGGAAAAGAATGCCCAAAATGAGTGCTTCTATTGCAAGAATGAAGGACATTGGAAGAGGAATTGTCCTCAGTACCTTGCGAACTTGAAAAAGCAAAAGGAAGGTACGTCCTCGTTCTTTGTTATTGAAATGGATCTTGGAATAAGTTTCATATATCATTCATGGATTTTAGATTATGCTGCGACCTCACATATTTGTATGTCTCCGCAGATTCTAAAGAGTAAGAGATTACTTAAGGAATGAGAAATGGTCCTGAAATTTGGGAATTGAGAACTTGTCTCTGCAACTAGAGTAGGGGCGTGTCAACTTCCTATGTCATCAAGGCATTTAATTTTATTAGATAAAATTTTACATTTTCCTAGTGCAATAAGGAACATTGTTTCCATTCCAAGATTGACAAAATATAATTATGAATCTCATTTTATCAATGAGAAATGCAATATTTATTATCTGAATAAATTTATTGGTTTGCACTAAAAGTAAATGGATTGTATGTCATGTAAATGAATGATAATCATAATAAAGAATTAAATACACTAACAATAAAAAGACCAAGAGATAATCATAATTCAAGATTCCTTTGGCACTTAAGATTATGTCATATTGGAGAAAAAAGAATTTCACAATTGGAGAAAGATGGCTTACTTCCTTCATTAGGTTTAGAACCTTATCCAACTTGTGAATCATATCTCAAAGGAAAAATGACCAAATCACCTTTTGTAGGACAAAACGAAAGAGCCAAAGAAGCCTTGGAACTCATACATACTGATGTATGCGGCCCACTTAGAATAGTGACCGAAGGTGATTTTCAATACTTCGTTACTTTCATTGACGATTGTTCAAGATTTGGGTATTTATACCCAATGAAACATAAATCGGAAATTGTAACACCCCGCCAGAGGCAGGATGCTACCGGCAGGAGATATGATTGACCATCTCCATAAGCCTCGGAATTTATCGAAAATTCGGCATGATATTTCCTAGAATTGGACTACCTGGATCACAATCCAGCATCAAAGGAAATTTAAGAAGACTTTAAACAAATAAAAGGACCTCAGGTCTACACAAATCTCATCAAAATCATATCTTAAGGGCTCCGTCCACATCATCTATTAACACTCAAGGGCTCTGTGCCCACCACATCATAAATCATCAAAACATTTACTAATATATATACAAACAGTGTGCTCAGCACAACAAAATAAAACAATAATCAAAATATCCTAAATTTTTTTAAACTTCTATAACTTCTGCCAGAACACTTGCGAGGATGACTGCAACTTGGGTGATAAGTATCTCAAGCATAGCTTTCAAAATACTAATATATCCAAATAAACATATTTTGAAACTCACTTTCATCCATTGATATTTATATTTCTTTTATTTCTCAAAAGAACCAACTTAGTGAATTCTATCGGCCTTCAGGTTGTTATTTTTTTTTTGTATTTGAAGTCTAAGGCAGCTCGTGTAAATGATTAAAATAAAAAAAAATTAGTGATTTGACTACTATAAGAACAAAACACAGATTTCAAGATATTGATCTGAATGAAAAATCATTTCTTTTGATTTTTACTAGAAAATAATCTTAATGATGTAACAAAGAAGGGTATTGCTACAATACCCTTGGGTATCAGATACCAAGGGTTGGTAGCATAAAAAACAAAAAAAAAATTGAAAGAAAGTGGTTGCCAATATCGGTTGCAACCGGTAGTTCTAAAAAAATTTAAAAAAATTTTTGATATATAAATTATAAAATATTAATAAAAATAAAATTATAAAAAATTTATTGTAAGTTTTAAAAATTTATTTTTAAAAAATACTGAAAAAATAAAATAATATAAAAAATTTATTTTTTTATAATACTGATAAAATAAAATAATATAAAAATATATTGCATATTATTGGTAAAAGTTGCACGTTTAATGCTAGGGGTTGCATATTCAACGGTCATAGTTGCAGGTGCGATTTTCGAGGCAGATGTAGTTGCATGTTATTGTTAAAGTTACAAGTCCAACGGTCACATGTTACATGTTTATTGCTAAAGGTTTCATCTTCGAAATATTGCATATTTATTGGTCAAAGTTACACGTTTAATGGTGGAGGTTGCATATTCAACGGTCATAGTTTTGCATGTTTATTGCTAAATGTTTCATCTTCGAATATTGCATATTTATTGGTGAAAGTTGCAAGTTTAATGGCGGAGGTTACATATTCAACGGTCATAGTTGCAGGTGCGATTTTCGAGGCAGATGTAGTTGCATGTTATTGCTAAAGTTACAAGTCCAACAGTCACATTTTGCATGTTTATTGCTAAAGGTTTATCTTCGAAATATTGCATATTTATTGGTGAAAGTTGCAAGTTTAATGGCGGAGGTTGCATATTCAACGGTCATAGTTGCAGGTGCGATTTTCGAGACAGATGTAGTTGCATGTTATTGCTAAAGTTATAAGTCCAACGGTCACATTTTGCATGTTTATTGCTAAAGGTTTCACCTTCGAAATATTGCATATTTATTGGTGAAAGTTGCAAATTTAATGGCGGAGGTTGCATATTCAACGGTCATAGTTGCAGGTGCGATTTTCGAGGCAGATGTAGTTGCATGTTATTGCTAAAGTTACAAGTCCAACGGTCACATTTTGCATGTTTATTGCTAAATGTTTCATCTTCGAAATATTGCATATTTATTGGCGAAAGTTGCAAGTTTAATGGCGGAGGTTGCATATTCAACGGTCATAGTTGCAGGTGCGATTTTCGAGGCAGATGTAGTTGCATGTTATTGCTAAAGTTACAAGTCCAACGGTCACATTTTGCATGTTTATTGCTAAAGGTTTCATCTTCGAATATTGCATATTTATTGGCGAAATTTGCAAGTTTAATGGCGGAGGTTGCATATTCAATGGTTATAGTTGCAGGTGTGATTTTCGAGGCAGATGTAGTTGCATGTTATTGCTAAAGTTACAAGTCCAACGGTCACATTTTGCATGTTTATTGCTAAAGGTTTCATCTTCGAAATATTAAAATCGCACCTGCAACTATGACCGTTGAATATGCAACCTCCGCCATTAAACTTGCAACTTTCACCAATAAATATGCAATATTTCGAAGATGAAACCTTTAGCAATAAACATGCAAAATGTGACCGTTGGACTTGTAACTTTAGCAATAACATGCAAATACATCTGCCTCGAAAATCGCACCTGCAACTATGACCGTTGAATATGCAACCTCCGCCATTAAACTTGCAACTTTCACCAATAAATATGCAATATTTCGAAGATAAAACCTTTAGCAATAAACATGCAAAATGTGACCGTTGGACTTGTAACTTTAGCAATAACATGCAACTACATCTGCCTCAAAAATCGCATATGCAACTATGACCGTTGAATATGCAACTTCCGCCATTAAACTTGCAACTTTTACCATATTTGCAGTGGTCATAGTTGCAGGTGTGATTTTCGAGGCAGATGTAGTTGCATGTATTGCTAAAGTTACAAGTCCAACGGTCACATTTTGCATGTTTATTACTAAAGGTTTCATCTTCAAAATATTGCATATTTATTGGTAAAGGTCGCACGTTTAATGGCGGAGGTTGCATATTCAACGGTCATAGTTGCATATGCGATTTTCGAGGCAGATGTAGTTGCATGTTATTGCTAAAGTTACAAGTCCAACGGTCACATTTTGCATGTTTATTGCTAAAGGTTTCATCTTCGAAATATTGCATATTTATTGGTGAAAGTTGCAAGTTTAATGGCGGAGGTTGCATATTCAACGGTCATAGTTGCAGGTGCGATTTTCGAGGCAGATGTAGTTGCATGTTATTGCTAAAGTTACAAGTCCAACGGTCACATTTTGCATGTTTATTGCTAAATGTTTCATCTTCGAAATATTGCATATTTATTGGCGAAAGTTGCAAGTTTAATGGCGGAGGTTGCATATTCAACGGTCATAGTTGCATATGCGATTTTCGAGGCAGATGTAGTTGCATGTTATTGCTAAAGTTACAAGTCCAACGGTCACATTTTGCATGTTTATTGCTAAAGGTTTCATCTTCGAAATATTGCATATTTATTGGTGAAATTTGCAAGTTTAATGGCGGAAGTTGCATATTCAATGGTTATAGTTGCAGGTGTGATTTTCGAGGCAGATGTAGTTGCATGTTATTGCTAAAGTTACAAGTCCAACGGTCACATTTTGCATGTTTATTGCTAAAGGTTTCATCTTCGAAATATTGCATATTTATTGGTAAAAGTTGCAAGTTAATGGCGGAGGTTGCATATTCAACGGTCATAGTTGCATATGCGATTTTCGAGGCAGATGTAGTTGCATGTTATTGCTAAAGTTACAAGTCCAACGGTCACATTTTGCATGTTTATTGCTAAAGGTTCATCTTCGAAATATTGCATATTTATTGGTGAAAGTTGCAAGTTTAATGGCGGAGGTTGCATATTCAACGGTCATAGTTGCAGGTGCGATTTTCGAGGCAGATGTAGTTGCATGTTATTGCTAAAGTTACAAGTCCAACGGTCACATTTTGCATGTTTATTGCTAAAGGTTTCATCTTCGAAATATTGCATATTTATTGGTGAAATTTGCAAGTTTAATGGCGGAAGTTGCATATTCAATGGTCATAGTTGCAGGTGTGATTTTCGAGGCAGATGTAGTTGCATGTTATTGCTAAGTTACAAGTCCAACGGTCACATTTTGCATGTTTATTGCTAAAGGTTTCATCTTCGAAATATTGCATATTTATTGGTAAAGGTCGCACGTTTAATGGCGGAGGTTGCATATTCAACGGTCATAGTTGCATATGCGATTTTCGAGGCAGATGTAGTTGCATGTTATTGCTAAAGTTACAAGTCCAACGGTCACATTTTGCATGTTTATTGCTAAAGGTTTCATCTTCGAAATATTGCATATTTATTGGTGAAAGTTGCAAGTTTAATGGCGGAGGTTGCATATTCAACGGTCATAGTTGCAGGTGCGATTTTCGAGGCAGATGTAGTTGCATGTTATTGCTAAAGTTACAAGTCCAACGGTCACATTTTGCATGTTTATTGCTAAAGGTTTCATCTTCGAAATATTGCATATTTATTGGTAAAAGTTGCAAGTTTAATGGCGGAGGTTGCATATTCAACGGTCATAGTTGCATATGCGATTTTCGAGGCAGATGTAGTTGCATGTTATTGCTAAAGTTACAAGTCCAACGGTCACATCTTGCATGTTTATTGCTAAATGTTTCATCTTCGAAATATTGCATATTTATTGGTGAAAGTTGCAAGTTTAATGGCGGAGGTTGCATATTCAATGGTCATATTTATGCGCCCTAGCACAAATATTAAGTGATTTTTTTCTTAAAAATTATTTATTTATTTGTTTTTCAAGTTTAAAATATTGGTTGCATCTTGTAAGGTTGAAAATCGATTCCATATTAAATTAATAAATTTTCTACTTATTTATTTATATCAATATTAAATTCGGTTATAATTACTACACTTATGACATACATCTACTTATCATCTTTTAAGGTTGAAAGTTGCATCTTAATGGTTAAATTGCATATTGATGGTTTGAAGTTGCATGTATTGGTTAATGGTTATATCTAACAATTACAAATTAACTAAAGTATCATGTTTATTATTTCGATTCGATCTTGAAGTCATATGAAAGGTATTTATTATGAAAATTAATTTTTATTAGTTATTCGTGTATGATTCGTTTGATTATTTCTTTGATCAGTTATTGGTATTTTTCAATTAAGATTCTAGTAATTATGGCTAATTACCTTTGAAAAATAATATTTCGGATATTAACTAAAGTTAATGAGCATGGAGGATAAATTGTAATTCCTTTTTTTTATAAATAACTATTATTTCATATGAAAGGTAATTAGTATGAAAATGATTTTTTATTAATTACATAAGATGAGAATTTTTTAATTATAGTCTTTCGGATAATTACTAAAGTTAATGAACATATGTTAATGTTCACATATACTTATAATTTTCATTAATTACTTATGTTAATGTTGATATCTGTAACTGACCGAAATAACCGAAACAGTTAAAAAAAATATGATAAATTTTGAAAAATTAATTACCTAAGATGATAAATTCGGTTATAATTACTAAAGTTAATGAGCATGAAGAACAATTTTTATATTTTGTTCATAAATTTTTATTAATTACCTAAGATGATAATAAATTTGGTCACAATGTAATGATCCATCAATGTGCCATTCAAATAATTAGCACATATCATTAACTAGCATGGATGAAATTTCAAATATTAACTAAAGTTAATGAGCATGGAGGAAAATTTCTGATATTAACAAAAATTAATGAGCATGGAGGAAAATTTCAGATATTAACTAAAGTTAATGAGCATGGACGAAAATTTTTAAAATTTTTTTGAAATAATTATTATTTCATATAAAATGTAATTAGTATGAAAATTTAATGAGAAGCTGAATATGGACTGCTAAACTTATATTAATTAGGCCCAAATCTATAGTATGGGCCTCCTATTATTTTCAACTTAATTCATTACTGGAAACTAAAATGCTAAAGCAACAGTTATTTGAATTCTAATTTCGTGGATGTGCTTCATGAAGGAGTTAATTTTCACCAACCACCTCAAGCAACCAAATTCATTCTACATCTTACGTCCAGCTTCTTCAATGTGTCTGGTATCACCAGTTTGTTCATTGTTTATATTTTGCAGTGACTGTTCGGTGGTTCTGTAAGCATCAGTAAGTACAATCCAGCAGTAAATTTCATAAATTTTCAGTTTGTTCAATTCATCAGCTTTCATCAGTTTTCATTAACATGTTTATTGTTTCTATTGAGTTTGGATGTGTGGTGGTTCTGATTTCATCAGTAATTACAATCCACCAGCAGATTTCATCAATATTCAGTCAGTTGAATTCATCAGCTTTCATCAGGTTTCATTAACTTGTTCATTGTTTCAGTTGTAGCGATGAACTCAACATCAGGTACTGAAAGTGTTATTATCCCTCTCTCCACATCACATTGTTTAACTAACCATCTACATAAATCTTGTCGCACTCTCCCACATCTGAGACCCAATAGGCTTCCAAATCCAAGCTCTCTTACAGCTTCTTGTTCAACAGTAAATTTGGATACCAATTTCGAGAAGCGAGTGACACTGCATCTTGATATTCCTCTGCAGTCAACGTCTTTCTCTTCTACCTTATCCATTGGATCGCGTAATAATCCACGAGGCCACTTTTCATGCTTGAAAAATTCCTTATTACTTGTTGACAAAAGCAACTTTCTGTTCCAAGGTCATTTTCTTCCAATTCGTTCCTATGTGACCTTTTATCTATAACCAATAATATAGTGAAATCAACAAATATATATAAGGTTAATAAATCAGACTATAAAGTTAAATAACAAAGAAAAGTTAAATAGTTGATTGCATACCTCTTTGGTCACTTTAAGACCTTCTTCTTTCAGCCGCTTTGCTTCATACTTGCTGTGGAGACAAGTCAAATTAATTTTATATGTACATCATCAAATAAACTTATTTAACTATTGACACTATTTGGTTAACTATTAACTTACTAATAGTAGCACCATGCGTGCTTGCCTGGTCCATGCGGTTGTTCGTTCGTTTCGATCCTCTTTTGTTTAACCATGGTGTTTACAACCAATGATAGAGATGATGGACTACGAATACGTCAACAATGATAAGTAAATTATAATAAAGTTGGAAAAAAGTTTGACAACCACGAAGATCAAAGGTGAATTTAATTTAAATAGAAGATCTTTTTTTTCTTCTATTGCAATCATGAAGATCAAAGGTTAGGTTAGATATATCATTAAGTTACTTCAGAGACCATTTTCAATTTAAGAGGTGCATTGGACGAGCTTTAATAAAAACTGCAATGGCACATATAGTAATGGAATGGCTCAACGGCTCAGCACATTAGAAATTTGAGTTAAATGACAATATACTAAATAATATGCTATAAATGAAACCTAAACCAAACCGATCTAGAATATTTGCATGAAAGGATCATCATCAAGGATCTCATGGCTCTCATGGCTTTGACAGTAATATGCCATACATCAAGATAAAAGCAATCACATAGCTTTCAGATCAACAAATTATATAGACTGAGGTATACAATGACACATTTGATTGTATATTTTTGTCAACCAAAAATAATTCCCACAAAATAATCACACCATCAGTATCTCCATATACAGGATAATGGCACTGTAACTGCTTAGCTGGAAACGAATCATTTACCATAAAGAAATAAATTAAGGCATGTTTATAATATATGTACTTTGCTTAATTTGAAAGCACAACTATTGAAGTGGTTGGTAAACACTCCCGTTTACTTGAAGCTAATATTTAGCACCTAGTGATTCTGTTCTACAACAACAGTGACGGAATGCTGAATTTGAACATATTCATTAAATTAAACTTTAGCTCCAAAATTTTATGCAAAAGCAAATATTTTTAAAACAACTAAAGTGTTTTGATAAACACTCCCAATTACTTGAAGTTAATATTTAGCAGCTAGTGATTCCATTCTTCTACATCAACGGTGAGAGAATGCTGATTTGGATCATATTAACTCAAATATTAGTTCTAAAATTTTAAACTAAATCAAAGATTTTAACATAAACGAAGAAAAAGATGGCACCTTTGAATGCAAACTTATTACTAGGAAGCCAGTGGGTATAGTTAACAGAAGCCTTGTGACCCAGGAGTGTAGTCAAAATCTGAGAAGTCTGTAAAACAAAAATTCTGATAATAAATAATAATAATAAACCAAAAAGGAAGAATAACTGAGTTTAAAAGCAAAGAAATGAATAAACTGAAGTAGGATTTGTGAGGACCTTGGGGCAGAATACGACGACGGCGTTTTGGGCACCGAAAGAGACCAAATCACAAGCGCCCCATGAGACGTTGTTGACGATTCAGTTGCAGCCTGCTCCTATGAACAATCTGACCAACGGCGTGATGAGAAACGGTAGCGATGTGAGTAGGGGTGTTGTGAGCAGAAGGAACGATGAGGTGTAGCAGCAACAGATTGAACAACAAAGAAATTTGGGGGATGAAGTGTATCACTAATTTTAGGGCAAGAAATTTGGGGAAAAGTTTCTTCTGAGAAATCGTGAGAATGAAAGATATTTGAGAGAGTAGGAGAGAGAAAAATTTTATATTTAATATTCATTACCGGTTTAACCGGTTATTTCTTTCTTTTTTTTTTAGCCGACCACTGGTGATCCAACGGTGAAGAGCCCAGGGGTATCTCATACCCCTGGGTATGTTAGACGCACCCAACAAAGAAAGAAAAAAGATTCCCAACACCGACTCAATTTTCATTAATTATTTAATTTGATCAAAACTTTATCTTGCCCCTCATTCATCCCACACCAACACTGTGAAAATCACAATAACCCCCATTAAATTTACCACAACCCTTCACACATTCTAGTTCTTATTTCATAACTTTTGTTATACTACTTTATAATATCAAAAGTACAAACAATGATCATATTCTTAAGAATAAATATACGAAAAATGTTGATTACGTTTCTTAAATGTGAAACAAACAGACAAAAGCTATTACTTGGATTATACATTCTGATTTATATATATACTAGTTTTTGCCCGTGTCTACGGCACGGTATTACAGTATTTGGCTCGTGCCTACGGCACGGTGTTACAATATTTGCTCGTGTCTGCGGCACGGTGTTACAGTATTTGGCTGTGCCTACGGCACGGTATTACAGAATTAAATGATTTTATTTTAACTTTCTATTTTTTAATTTGAAAATTTTTTACCATTTCCATCAATCAATTCACTCTCTTTCCTACAATTACCAATGAAATAATCTAGGTCGTCAATTAAGCCACATAAAGAGAGCCGTTGGATACACTCTCTTTCCTCTAACACCATTCTCCTTTATTATATAGATATATATATATATATATATATATATATATATCAAATTTAGATCTATTCAGAACAAAAACTGACGTTACCTTAAAGCAACTTGAATGAATGTTTCCAAAAATAAAAACCAACTTGAATGAGATTTTGTCTACAGTACTATCTCCAACTATACTATACTGCATGATTAACAATCAAACAGGAAGTATGAAATACATACTCATATCAAACGAAATCATCCAAATAAATAAAACATGTTTACAAATGTGCAGGAAGCTTAATGAGGCTCCTAGTGAAACTCCTAATTCTAAGGAGAGCTTAGTAATGGAAATCATATCTTCCACGAATAGGTGAGGTGAGAAACTAGTGCTAAAAAAAATTAAGTCAACATAAAAAGATATATATAGAAACTACATAACTTGCTAAATTGGTCAAAGTAAATCATAAACATTTTGATAATCCAAAGTGAAAAGATAGATCACTTGAAATAAGCAATAAGACATACCTTATTGCACAAAACTATATATAAGATTTCAACTCACAGCAACCGAAATGCCATAACCAGTACCTCTAAATAATTTAAACTACTTAAAGCATATATGAACTACAAAATTAAATAGAACAATAAAACAACATCAACGGAATGATGAGTCTTACTTCACTAGGTTGGCATAACCTTATCATCTTTCACCACACTGAGTATTGGCAAACTACTCAAAAACTCATGAAGCCCCTCAGGGAAGAAGAAAAAAAAAAAAAATACTTCATCAGTATTATCCTCCATTCCATTTTCTGGATTGACTCTCGGTGGCACTGCCGGCAAAGTGTAACACCCTACCAAGAACTTTCTGTAGTGGCCGAAATAGAGGAATCAAAAACCCCCAATTTGTTCCAAAGATTTGGCAAAGAGAGAGGGAGAAAGATTGGAAAAATAATTTCCTTGATCCGTTACAAGATTAGGGCACAAAATACTCTTCGAGGGCATTAAATACACGAAATAGTGAATTGAAAACCAAAAAAAAAAAAAATGAACCAGAAAATTTATTTCCCTAGCAAGCAGTGGCGTCGAGTGAAGAATGAGAAGAAGAGGGCCTTTTCGTCATTTTTGTGAATGTGTAGAGAGAGAGGAAGATTTTTGTTGCATTTTAAAATAAATGAAAAAAAAAAAAAAACCCCTCCCTTCTAGAAGACATAAGAAGGCTTAAATTTTATTAGAGTTAATAAAATAAAAGTAGATATTTCATAATAATATAATTTTATATTAGGTCTAGATAATTCGTTATTTAATACAATTAATCCTACACCATTTATTTCCTCTTCACACTATCACCTTGACATGAAATATTTTCATCCACTAAAACTAATTATTAACTTTGTTGACTAATTTTCATTTCAATTCCAAGAATTTTCCATCACCGCCGGATCAACTCTAAAAAATCTAGATTGAAACCAGTTAAACTTTTATTATTGGTTATTACATTAAAAATTCAGGATAATTTTTGAAAAGTTCACAGAGTATAAGAATCACATAGAAAAAAATTGAGAAAAAATATTAAAAATCTATGATATGATCGTGGAGGAGAATACTTAAGTACCGAATTTCAAGATTGTCTGAAGAAATATGGAATAATGTCACAAGTAATACCTTCTATACACCTCAGCATAACAGTGTCTCTGAAAGGAGAAATCATACCCTCTTGGATATGATACGTTTCAAGATTTTCTACGTCATTCATAAAAGTTCACAGAGTATAAGAATGACATAGAAAAGAAATATGAAATAATGTCACAAGTAATACCTTCTTATATACCTCAGCAAAACAGTTTTTCTAAATGGATTTTTTGAGGAAGAAATTTATATGAAACAACAGAAGGTTTTATATTTAAAGATGATAGTCATAAAGTATATAAGCTGCAAAGATCTATATGTAGTTTAAAGCAATCATCTAGGAGTTGGAATTTACGATTTGATGATGCGATCAAAACGTTTGGTTTCATCAAAAATGTGGATGAGCCCTGTGTTTACAAAAAGGTCAGTGGTGAAGGGGTTATTTAGGGGTGAATCCGGTAACGCAGCGGAAGCGGTGAAAATCCGATTTTCAGATTTCAAAACTTTTTCTTGGATTAAATAAATAAACACATTTATTTAATTACCCAATAATCAAATAATGAAATAAAATTTCAAATGAATCAAATTCAAGTGAAATTACCAAATTACCCTTATATGGTATTTTGTCCATTTTAGTCCGAAATTGATCCAATCAATTTTGAATGATTCTAAATCATTTCTAAGATGAACTTAGCATGTTCAAAACATCAAAACACCAAAGCCACAAAATCCCCAAATTTCCTTACAAATGCCGAGAGCACCAAATGGTGCCCAAGTTGACCATTTGGTCATTTCATGCTTCAAAACTCATCCAAATGAAATCCAATCAACATGAAACTTTGCATGCATCATATACACACCCAAATGCCAACATATATGAAAACCCCCAAATTTGGAATAGTTAGAAACCTAATTTTTCAATTTCCACAAAATGGACAAATTAGGCTAATTACATTAAATCAATGTTTCAATCATCAATCTTTCATCCAATTCAAGTCTCAACACAATGAAACAACTCAAGATCAAATCTAGGTCATTTAAGAGTGGGTCAACAACTCTAGAATAGCAACATGGTTTCATAAACCTTAAAAGAATACATATAACTACACTAGTTACATTCTTTGTTCATCATACATGGTCAACACTTTTAAACAAATTTCCATCATCAACAAAACCACAAGAAATAAAGAAAAGAATAACTTAAGAAACTCATGAGGATAGCCTAGATCATAAGGAACAAATTCCTTCTAATAGCAAGTTTAAGAAACTTACAAAATCTAAGCTTTTCTTTAGGTTTTTCTTTTTCTCCTTCACTTCTTTCTTTGCCTTTCTTCAATGGAACTTTTGTTTTTGGTAAAGTGTATTAGGTTAAGTGAAATGAAAATGAAAAACAATTTATATGTGTCAACAATTACACCTTGGCCGAAATTCATGGCCAAATTCAACAAATTGTAATTTCAATTTCATTTGCATTATTATTAATACAACTTGCATAAATATCTTTTATAACCTTTATTAGATATTTATTTAAGTCAAATATGGCAACTAAAGTCATTTACTTTAATATCCTAACTAAAGATATTTATATTTTAATTAATTTAATCATTTAACAATTAAATAATTAATTAATTAATCAAATACAAATATATTAAATATATGTATAATATTTACATTAAATATTAAAAACATATATTCATTTAGGAAATAAGTCAAATATCTCATTTTGACTATTAATTAATGTGTATTTAAATTAATCAAGTATTAAATGTAAATACACATAATTACGTAAATGACTATTCAGTCCCTTTTGCACGTATCTTTCGTTTAACCTTAAACGACTTTATAAATAATCAATATTATTTATTTATGTTGCTCTAGTGCTCTACGAGTATGTTTCATTATTGAGACTCTCTAGGTTCAGGTATATCCGTCACGAAATCAAATTCATGTCCATAATCTATCCACCCGTAGATTATGACGATCACGGATAATCTCGCTAAACCATACAGGTCGAGGTCATCGCAAATGTATAATTCCTCCGTCACAGGTATCCGGATAAATCCCAGAGATATAGATATGAACGTCAAATCTCTATCGGGATTATCCAGTCGACTATTCTATTAGCAATCTCAAAAAGAATGTTTAGAACTAGCTTCTAAACTTACCACGGGCCCATGGTTTTATCTGATTGCTAATATGGACTACCTATGCTTTGGTACACAGAACTGACGGATCCTATCTTGACACACATAGGACACCCTGAGGATCTATCTACACCCAACGAACAGGCGGAGGTCTGATCTAAATAGATCGGTGACGTGACTGCCATCTAAGTGTAGAAGATGTCTCATGTGCCCACATCTCAAGTCTAAGAATCACAAGTGCTACTCAACCCAAGAAGATTCTTATTGACGCTGGTGTACCATCCATTAAGAATCTTCGGTGAGTCGTTCAGTGTTTATCCACTATAAACACCTACACGTCTATACTAGTCTCCAAGACTTATGGTTCATTGAGAAACCATTGGAATCATATATTCCAGTATACGACATGTACCAGTCTCAACGGGTTTACTATACTGACCAAGTAGTGTAAACCTTGACCAGGAACTGTCTGAGAATGACAACGTCATGATACGACTCAATGTCCGTTGCGACGCTTTTGCAACTGTATCATGACTAATCATTCTAGGGTCATTACGTCTTTACCATATATAGAATGAATATATTACAGAAACTGCATATATTATTACTGATAATAACGTTTTACAGAAGTATTTAACAAAATACAACCGGGAATTGGCGATCTGAGCACCAACCCCTACAAAATCTCCCACTTGCTCTAGTGCCAATATCGATTGTATCTAATACCCATCGACTCCACGTGTTTATCAAACAGCTTCGGAGGTATGGCCTTCGTCAGCGGGTCTGCTACGTTGTCTTCACTCGGCACCTTGCACACGACAATGTCCCCCTCGCGACACAATTATCTCGAATGATGTGGTACTTGCGTTCCACATGCTTCGACTTCTGATGCGCCCTCGGTTCCTTTGCTTGCGCAATGGCTCCAAGTATTATCACAGTATAACGGAATCACATTCTCGATACTTGGGACAACTCCCAATTCTGTGATAAAATTCTTTATCCACACAGCCTCTTTTGCGGCTTCAGAAGCTGCAATATATTCCGCCTCAGTGGTGGAATCGTTGTAGATCCCTGTTTCGAACTCTTTCCAACATACTGCACCTCCGTTAAGGGTAAAGACAAATCCAGATGTAGACTTTCTATCATCGGGATCCGATTGAAAATCGGAGTCTGTATACCCGTTAACCTGCAGTTCGTTTCCTCCATAAATGATGATATGTCCTTAGTACCTTTAAGATACTTTAGGTATGTTTAATGGCCATCCAATGGTCATTACATGGATTGGACTGATATCTGCTAGTTACGCTAACAGCAGCGAAACTAATATCAGGCCTCGTACATAACATGGCATACATTATGCTACCCAAACACGAAGCATAAGGTTGGTTAGACATTCTAACCTTCTCATCTTCTGTTTGAGGACACATCTTCTTAGAAAGATGAATCCCATGTCTGAACGGTATGTTTGCTGTCTTACATTACCAAAACTATACCGTTCCAAGATCTTATCTATGTTCGTTGATTGGGATAACCCAATCAGCCTCCTTTGTCTATCTCGATAGAGTTTTATCCCTAAAACATAGGAAGCTTATCCCCAGGTCCTTCATGGAGAAATTGACATCTTACAGAGATATGCTTAACGCTTTGTAACATTCCTAAATCATTCCCAATGATTAGGATGTCATCAACATACAGGACTAAAAATACCGACCATGCTCCCACTGGCCTTCTGATACACACACAGGATTCTTCCGATTCTTAAGCTTACCGACGATCTGATAAATCTCGTCGAATTGAAGATTCCAACTTCGTGAAGCTTGTTAAGTCCATAAATGGACTTCTTAAGCTTACAAACCATACATCCCGAGGTTGGCTGGATGTGAAACCTTCCGGCTGTTCCATATAGATTTCTTCATCAAGAAACCATTTAGAAAAGCCGTTTTGACATCCATTTGCCAAATCTCGTAGTCATGATACGCAGCTATAGAAAGCAAAATCCGGATAGACTTAAGCATTGCCACCCGGCGAAAAGTTTCATCGTAGTCGACGCCAGAGGTCGCTGCGTGTAACCTTTTGCTACTAGTCGGGTCCTTGTAAGTTTCAATCCTACCTAGTCCGTCAGGCCCGCGCTCCTTTTGTAAACCCATTTACAACTGATAGGAACAATCCTTCGGGAAGCGGAATCAAGTCCCCAAACTTGATTTTCATGCATTGAATCTATCTCGGATTTCATGGCATTTTGCCATTTCACGGAGTCATGTCTCAAATCTTCTCGATTCTCTATAGGTGAAGGATCGGTCTCTTCAACTAAGAGAACATCCAGACTCTTTTCTTGTATCAAATACAAGCGTTCATTCAGGAGGTCTAGATACCCTTCGGGACCTACGGAGTGTGTGTGTGTGAAGGTCCTTCATCTACTTGAACTTCAGGTTCCTCCGTTGGTTCGTTGTTTTCAGTTGGACTTTTCATCAAGTTCAACCCTTCTATGATCACTACCTTCTGACAAAAATTCTACTTCTACTAGAAATTTTGCGAAGCGAGCTACGAAGACATTTCGATGCGCGGTATCATAGAACAGATATCCCCTCGTATTTGAGGGATATCCAACAAACCTAAACTTTTGCCCTCGAGGCGAAAGCTTACTTTTGCTGAGTCACCCTGACATAGGCAGGACAACCCCAAACCTTATATAATTAAGATTCGGTCTCCTACCGAACCATATCTCATACGGTGTCGTAGGAACAGCCTTTGAAGGAATCTTATTCAAAAGATGTGCGGCTGTTAAGAGACAGTAACCCCATAAGTAATAGGGCAAATCTGTGAAACTCAACATCGATCGGACCATATCCAATAAAGTCCGATTTCTCCTTTCAGATACACCGTTGTGCTTTGGTGTACCTGGAGGAGTATATTGAGCGAGAATCCCATTCTCCTTCATATAATCCATGAACTCACCACTCATATATTCGCCGCCTCGATCTGATCGAAGGCATTTAATATTTACAGTTATTTTTCCAGTCTGTTTTTTCTACTTCATTTCGGAACTCTTTTCTGAACTTCAAAGGTTTCCGATTTATGTCGCATCAAATACACATAACCGTACCGTGACAAATCATCGGTAAAGGTAACGAAGTACGATAACCAATGTGAGCAGTTTGACTTAGTGGACCACATACATCAGAATGTACGAGTTCCAGTAAGTTAATGACACGGTGTCCAACACCAGAAAATGGGGCCTTGGTCATTTTACCCTGAATACAGGATTCACAAGTGGATAGGTTCAATGGTAAGATCTGGTATCAAACCATTCCTAACCAACTGGGTAAGGCGCTTAACGCCAATGTGACCAAGTCTCATATGCCAAGTTCAGTATTATTAATTATAGGTAATCTACGTTATAACATTAACTCTCCAGTATTTAATATATCTTTTGAAGTTTGCAAGGTTGACCATGTATAAATGACCATGGTGGTTTGGACACACAAAGGATCTGAATATTAGTTCGATCATATAAATACAAAGAACTATTCTTAATATTCATACACAAATCCTTCTGTATCAAGTACAAAAGTGATATAATATTAGCGACACATCCCCTCGGTACAAAATGACAGTCATGTAACAAAGTGTCCCATTCGGCAATGAGAATCTCGCATACTCCCACTGCAACTGCATCCAAAGAGTCTCCACTCCCGAACCCGCAACTGCATCTCTCCCCTGGCTTCAGCCTCCACTTTTCCTTCAGCACCTGCAACGAATTGCAAATGTGATTGGGACAAGCAGAATCTAAAATCCAGCTGGATGTAACGGCTTCACAAGCCAAAGATAAATCAATAACTGAAAAATAAAGTACCTGATGTAGATGCTCTGTCTCTCTCCTGATCTGAGCAATGTAATCTGGACAGTTCCTCTTCCAGTGCCCGACCTTGCCGCAGTGGTGGCATTTGTCTTCAGAAGCCCTTTTGGGCTTGGCTATCTTCGCCTGTTGTGGAGGACCGAAGGCCTGCCTTCTTCTTCTTCCCTTTCTTCTTCTTCTTTCCCTTGGACATTCCTAGGGAAGAAGCAGACAGAGAAGTAGATCTAGGTGGGCGATCGGTACTCCCTTCTTCAGATCCTCTTCTGCCGTGAGCAACATCCTATGTAGCTCTTGGTAGGTGCAGACTGTCCCGGGCATGTTGAAGTACATCACAAACACAAACTGGCGGAATGAAGCTGGCAGAGAACCAATAATGATAACTCTCCTACCTACCGAGAATGTCATTTATGATGAGATTATGTTGCCTCTCAATGATCGATCAAATCGATCATTTGAAGAACAGTGGGCTAACACTTTGCCCCTCATCCAGACGCGCATGGAACAGTTCCATGGCGACCTTGTGAACAATAACCTGTTCCTGGTTCTCGAACGATTGTCTTAATCGCGTTATCATACTAATAAGAAATCTGATGGTCCATAGTATTGTTGCTTGAGTTTCGGAGAGAGCGAAAGAATGTAATGATTAAATTTAACCCTTAAATCATCATTCTTCTTCCAAGCTTCAAAAACTTGGCGTTCCTCCCTCTGAAAGCATCCTCACCCACATGCAAGGGGCAACGGACCCTCAAGAACATAACCCAACTTTTCGGAATCGAGGACGATCCTCAAATCCAATTCCCAGTCCGTAAAGTTCTCAGCGCCTTTTAGTTTGTTCGCATCTAACATACGCGCAAACTGGTTTGTGGATTGACCCGCCATCGCAAAATCTATCATATAGATCACGAAAAACGGTTAGCAGAAATTAAGCAGTTTCATATATATCAAAAGCATAAACTAGATCATGGATTTTAATCTAATATGCCCCTCCCACTAAATCATGCATACTGTAATCCCCAAAACAAATACAAATATTTAAAAATTAAATTAAATATAAATAGGGAAAGGTGGATCTCGTGAATATATTTCAGCTCACAAGCAGAGGCCGGTCTCGCCTACGTATATTCATCAGGTAGACAACTCATTTGTCAATCACTCAAAAGTGACTCCTATGTATCCGGTCCTGGCCGGTTCTCGTTGTCGCCTGCGAAGGCAGGCCCACAAGGAGACGTAACCAAGGTAATACTCGTCAATGATAAACTCAAGTTACTTACGTAATCCTGATAGCTAGGGCCGTTCAGAATTCCGCTTTTACTTTGATTTATCTAGTATCAGATATACATCCGGTATAATAAATCTTTATCGGCTACAACCCACACAGCAGAGGCACAGGTCTCGGATGTAGTCACCAAAGAGATATTCATGAACCGTATTGACAAGAGGGACCATATAACATGCACATCAAATACAAATTACATTTAAACCTTATATTAGGGATTTTCCGCTAAGTGTCATACAACCTCTAATCTAATCAAATTAGTTCCTAATTAACATGCATAAATCAAGAAACATGATTAAACATTGATTCAATGTAGGCTTAGCATTTAAGTGGCCTAGAATCAGACTCGCTCTGATACCATTTTGAAGGGGTTATTTAGGGGTGAATCCGGTAAACGCAGCGGAAGCGGTGAAAATCCGAT